>CAOLHI010000311.1:600000-865983 GCA_948474755.1 Ctenosaura bakeri
CCATTGATACGTTCAGGACATTTATTTATTACTGATATGTTCTTATCAAAATTGAGTGAAACAAAACTCTCAGTCCTATGCAAAAGCCAACTTCATGAGTACATGAATTCCCAGTGTAGAGAGGACCATGCTGTATGTGCCTGCTATGTAGCCATTCCAGATGAGGAGTCTTTTATTAAGAAGAGGTGGAAACACTAATTCAAAAAAACATGAACTGCTACAGCTTAAGGAAGGACCTGTAGCTGAGAGCCCCTGATTTGTATGTAGAAGGTCGCTGGTTCAATCCCTAGAATCTTTAGGTAGGGCTAGGAAATAATTGTTCCAGAAACCCCAGAGAGCTACTGCCAGTCAGATCTTATAACACTAGGCTATATCGGCCACTGACCTGACTCAATATAAAGCAGTTTCATAGGTCCCTATGGTTGAAGAGACAGGAAATCAAACCCAGACTTCTAAAATTTAAACGTTCAAATCCCCCTGGATGCATGAGCAAATCTGCTGGTCTTGCTTCCTTTCTGATTAAATTAAAAAAAAAAAAGCCACAACTCTTCCTGATATATTTATGGATAAATTTTTAGGAAAGTTATCCAAAAAAACTCAAATTGAATAAAGTTTTTGCCACTCTGTAGTTGTTCCAAAATGCTGACAGTTCTGAAATGATATTTAGAAGACTATTTTAGGGAAATATAGGGGAATGCTACAGCACCTTGCCTCATTAAATTCAGTCTATAACAGCCTTGTTTGTTTGTTTGTTTTTAAATGCTCATTTTGGTAAATGCATATGTTTTCAGATATTTACTCAGACAAGCCCAAAGCATATAGCAAGGTTTCTCTCTTTTTCAGTTCCACCACCAGGGTGTGGTATCACTGGCACTTGCCAGGGCCTTTGCCATGACAAGGGGTCCAGTGCCACTTTGTGGAGTCCCTTGCTGTTTTTCCTTCAGATTGTAATGTCTGGTTTATCTGTCCTCTTTAAGTGACAAAGAAGAGACAGCAAGAAGATAAGATGTGTCTGGTTGGCTTCCTCCATCCTCTTGGCAACCAAAGAGGAGGAAGACAAGTTAAACAACAGGTGTAGCAGTGATTAAGAGGATGTGAATCTAATTACAGCTTCTTGCCAAAAGGCCCCATGCAACCTGGCCACCCCAACCCCACCTCTGTTCTTTCCCTATCTCTGTTCTTTTTGCACTTACTCTAGAATTATAATGTAGTTATTTCTTGCTATCATCCTAGTAATTTGCATACTTTCAAAACTGTCTTCTTTTCAGACTTGATTGCACTCAACAGCATTCCCCCTTCCTTATGTTATTATACCTGGTAACCCATCCCCATCTGTTAAAGGTGTTGTGCCAAAACACATTAACTTTCCATATGATTCTTGGCATCATATATGTGAGAACATATGTTAAGAGCCCATTCAGTACAGATAATCATGGAAGGAAAATCACTTCATAAATATACAAAAATAAATTTTAATAAAAACATGTTTCTTTCCTAAAATTTCAAGTAATCATATGATAATCACTTTGAGTTGCTATACTGTCTTTCAGTTCTTTTTCAACCCCACCCTCTACCTGTGGCTTAAAAGAAAGCAATACCAATACACCCTTATTTTTTTTCTAAAAAAATAATACTAAGGCAAAGGCAACATTTCTGGAATCTTTTTCAATGAAAACAATGGTCTAGGGAAGAGATGAAGTAGGAGAAAGAAAGAAGAAAGATAATATTTAGGATGCATTACAAATACTAGATTTTAGTGTATATCGTTAAGTGTGGTTTTTGTGAC
This sequence comes from Ctenosaura bakeri, assembly GCA_948474755.1. Taxonomy (NCBI): domain Eukaryota; kingdom Metazoa; phylum Chordata; class Lepidosauria; order Squamata; family Iguanidae; genus Ctenosaura; species Ctenosaura bakeri. The sequence goes on from CAOLHI010000311.1 coordinate 601,787, forward strand.
AAGTGGTAACAAAACTAGTTGTGCATGTGTGCATTTTCCAGAGCTGGTAGAGGGGCTTTCCAAGAATTATAGTTATATACATATATACATGCATACATACTTATTTCGCAAGCCCTGAGCAGCATGATCCCCAAAGCAACATGTGCTTATGAAGTGGTGTCGAGTCTTTAGACTTCTGTGTGTCTTCTGCAGGGCTCGGAAAAGTTCTTCTGTTGACTACAACTCCCAGAAACTGCTGGCTATGCTTGCTGGAGAATTCTGGGAGATATAGTACAAAAAAGGTTCTGAGCTCTGATAATTTGATTAATATCTCTGGAACAGTATGGTGAGATGCCAGTGTGGCCTCACAGCCTCTTTTATGCATTCTCTCTAATAACATGTGAAGCAAGCTTTTCAGGTGAATGGTTTGCAAGGAAAGAAGATGGCAGCCATCACAAACTTTGTTGTGAGGAAAAACTGTATAGTTTATTTTTGAGTCAACCCAGTTGGGGCAGGTGAGTTGCCCATTATTAGTTACGAGGCCTTAGTGAATCTAAAATTTATTTGCCAATGGTTTGTCCGAGGCATTACAGTGAGCTCCCCACAGGCAACCATAAAATGAAACTAGAGTTTCCACTTGAGCCATGGCAATATATTCCATTCAACAATCGATTTAATAGTTTTCCTAGCTCACTGATTTTCAATTTCAGGCTACTAGAACTCATAATAAATTGAATATATTTGGTTTATATTTAATGACTTGCAAGGTTTGGGTTCAAAAATCACCAGAATGTTTCTTCTTCACCCCTTAACGTGTGTTTCTTGAAAGTGCCTAAACTCTTTGATTAGTGAAAGTGGTGTCATGGCAGCTGGCTAAGAAACAAAATATACAGATAGAAAATGGACCAATTTCCCAAACATTTTGGCTCTGTATCTTGAGACTGTGGTCATCATCTTCTCATAATAGGAAATTAATGCAAAATAGGATGGTTACTAGCCTAGCCATGCCAAAATCTCCTGCTTTGACTGGCAAATCATTGCTTTCAGCTGTGATGGAAGAGGAAATCTTGAGGACAAATATTTTAGTCAGGACCTTCTGCCAAGGTTATCAGTTCTAGCTGAGGAAAATAGCTTTGACCATTTTTCTCAGCAAGGTGCAGGGAGCCTATAAACCCTGCACATTATCCCAAAACCCACAGGTGCCAGCAATCCAAATAAACATAGAGCAATTAACAGAATTAACACAGCTTTAAATAGCTTGGCTCGCCAGATGCAGAGTCCTAGTAGGGTTCCATAAAATGTAAAGTTATTAGAGATTAAACCATTAATCATCTGTTCAGAGACTGGATGCAAAAACCATTTCATCTGAAATGGCTAATAATCAGAGGAGGAAGCAGGGATTTAATGGGCATAATCATATAATCCCAGTTCTTTTTCTGTACAGTGTTCTACAGTTCCTTTCTCAACCGTTCTGTACCTTACTTAACTTCAGTTGGAATTACAAACAAAGGCGGGATAGCGGCCAGAATCCTTACTTGAAAGTGCACCCACTGGCACCCAAAGTTGTGGGGCTAATCTTGAGGTGCATGCTGGGGGCTGAAGCATGGTGGTGACAGGAGAAATGGGCACTCAGGGTCCAAACCAAGTCAGGGAAAGGAGGGAGAAGGGAGATCAGTATGGCGGCTCTATAATTCCTCTCTCAACCATCTCCTTCCTTGGGTGCCAGGAGGCATCAAAAGAGGGTTCGTGTGTTGGAAATTGGACTGCGAGCCATTCTTAAAGGAGGAGGACCAGAGGTGGACTTTTAAAGGGCTATGTGTCTTGATCAGAGGCTGCTGAGAGGGAAAGTCCCCCCAGAAAAGAAGCCCCTGAGATGGGGAAGGGGGCTGTGGTTGGAGAAACTCACAAATAATTAAATCCATGAAAATCAAACTCACAAAAATGAAGGGGTTACTGTAGTTGTAGTAGTAGCAGCAGTAGTAAAAGTGGTGGTGGTGCTTTTCCCTCCAATTTGCCTAGGCAACAAGCAGATATTTGTCAAATTCTGGATTTCTCTGAATATCCAATCTTGCCTGAAGTATTACTAAGAATAATACTTAACAGCTACATAATGCATTTCAAGTGTTCAGCTCTTCAGCTGCATTATGTAAGTAATCTGTACTTCAGCTCTACAAAAGTAGGCCAGTAATATTATCATCTGTGAACTGCTGATCAGTAAGGGCCAGAGGCTGGGACTGAGGGAGCAGCTCATTTTATAATATTTAGTGCAAGAATAGGCATCTTGGTGCTCTCCAGACTTTTTGGTCTCCAGTACTTATGACCACTAGGCAAGTTGTCTGAGAAGAGACTGGGAGATTTTTAAGCCTTACTTTCTTTTGTATTAATTTTTTTTAAAAAAAAATCTAGCTTTTTCCATCCCAAATATGAGGTAATTTGTGAGCTTTAGCAAATTCTTTTTTAAAAATTGAAAAAAAAAATCCCACCCCCATTTCTACTTGCAAAGTACAACTACTGCGATACATAGAATATTAAAAAGTTTTCTTCTTTACATAAAAATATATCTTGACATATCAAGATACCCCGTTTTAGAAAATAGTCAACTTCCATTAATTTTTTTGGTTTTTAGGACTTTTGCTACATGTACACACACGCGTATACAAAGAACCTCAAACTTTTTTCACCACATGAGAGAACACCTCAGGGGAAAAAATGTGATTTAAGAATATCATCTGACTTGGCCATTATTTTCAGTTTCTTCCATATTGGCTTATTTTAAAAAAAAAGATCTCAAGTTAATTCCAATAAATGTGTGAAGAAATTTGCATGCTTTGGAAAGTTTGTATGAAAAACTAACTGAAACACTTTGATCACCCCATCTGGGAATTGTGCTGTAAAACACAGAGAACATCAGGTTACCAGCTCCTGGATTAAAGGTTTCATGAGAAAAACAGTACTCAGACTAGTGAGATCTGGTTCACACTCCTAGAAATTAATTAAACATGACATTATTGACAACTTCCATCTTAGTATGAAAGATTTATAAACAAATAGCCAGGGTGTATGGGAGGGCTCATGCTGGATGATAATTTTGGTATGCAAGGGGGGAGCTTTAACTCCTGCCACAGTCATGATTATGCATGGAGTCAAGACAGTAGACAGCGAATGTTATTCCCTTTGTACCAGAAACCAGGATCATTGACTAGAATGAAATGGTGGAAGATCTGGGATATATTCATATAACGTAGAGATAAATTATGAAACTCAGCACTAAAACACATAGTGATGGCTGCATTTCTGGATGGCTTTTAAGGAAGATAAGATAAATGTCTGGAGAATAAGACTATAAGTGGGCTTTCCTTTGATAATGTTAAACTGCACAGCCTTAATCATCCTTTGAAACTACTGTATTGGCTCTATTTGGTCCTTACATCTAGAGTGAAACAAACACATTTAAAAAACAAACATGCATATCTTAACTGCAGCTAGGTTTTGACGCAAGCATCATGAGGCACTGCATACTATAACTGAAACTTATATTCTAAACAATAACCTATGGGCAATTACGTATTTCAGATCCAATGTAAATACCTGAGCTACAAGTGCCACAAGTTGCAATTTCATTCTAAATAAAGGATTGCTTTATAAATTACTCTTGCTAATTCTAGAAAAAAAATCCATAAATAGAAATATACTATACACATTTCAGAGCCTCCATCTAGAGAAAATTATAGCAGCAACAGTAAAACAATAACTGTGAACCTCATGAATATGGATAAAACTGACACAAAAACATAAGCTATTATATATATGGATGGAAATACTATTCAAATATATTTGAAAATGAGTTTAAAAAACATGTTTCAAGAAACCATGATGAGAAGAATCCTGAACTGATAAGAATGAAGTGATAAGAATGAAATAAGTTCAGGACTTATTCCATGCAAAATTCATATACCTTTGTTCTATACTGGAAATATTATTTTCTGTACAGGAAATCACAGCTTTGGACAGAAAATACTATTTCTGCATGGAAATATTTTTTTTCTATGCAGAAAAAAATACTGTTTCTATATAGAAAATGCTGCAACTGAGGACATTCCATGCAAAATTTCCACATGCTTGAGTTGCACTGAAAACAGCATTTTCAGTAAACAGGTTTTTTTTGTGCAGAAAATAATATTTCCACTCAGAAAAAAGCTCCTTCTTGCACCAGAAATGTTGTTTTCTTTAAAAAGCAACACTCTGGTTTCTCTTTACATCATATGAATCTTTTACCTTTTAGTAAGGATTTCTGTACAAAACAACCATATATGAATTTTCTGCAGAGTAAGTCCAGAACTATGAATTGTCTTTGAAACTGCACGGATTTCAAAGTCTTTCTCCAAGCAGGAAGAAAATTGCTAAAATCATCCATTGCTTTGAGAAGAAAATTAATGATGAATCATATCCCTAATTATTTATGGCTATATCCTAGGAAGAGATGGCCAATAAGAATGGATCTACACAGTTAACACTGTGAGTTATTGCCATATATATTGATATTCTCTGTGGTGATCCAGAATGACAGATAAGAGGGTGGCAACTCATAAGGATAGTCAAATCCAGCTGGGAGGAGATAGTTCTGCAAGCAGCTGTGATCTCAGCTACCTAGGACAAGGACTTTAAAAAGTAAACCCCAACATTCTTAATTGCATTCAGAAATGCAGCCAGTACATATGATATAGTAAAGGGGATCATGTGACCCCATCATTTTTTTTCCAATTGAGGTTGTATCTGCACCATTTCACAAAAACTGAAGCTTTTGGGTAATTTCAAGGCCATATTGTTATCAGTCCACAACAGAACATCTGGGCTTTTCAAGATGGGGGAAATATGTTAGGCTGTTCCTTGTAGTTCTTGCTTTCTCTCTCTCTCTCTCTCTCTTTTCAATATCCAAATGACATTTCTTTCATCCCAGACTGTTTCCTAGCATTTCCCACCACTAGCTGTAAACATACTATTCCCACCCTCAAATAAGATTATTTTTAATTCTAAAACAAATCAGAAGAATATGTTCTCTTCTCTTCTTCTTCCTAAGCTATAGCGCATCAGAGAAATGAGGCTTCCACACTATAACACCATAACTCTTAAGATTAAAAAAATATCAGAGAGGAGAAAAATTATCCTCAAATCACAGGATTACCTCAGCAAACCATATTCCATTCTTCTTTGACATTTGGAATCTGCCCTAGTGCAGATCCAGGAAACTGCTACAAACAGCTCCTCTTCAGAAGTATGGAAGACATGTACACAGAGGCAACAACAATGAGCAAAATCTAGCAAAGCTCAAGCACCTACATTGCAAAACCTCATGCTTTTCAATTGGGAAAAGCCCTCTACAACAATAAGACAAAGGGGATGTATGGATGTGCAAAGGACCATGCCTAGATGTGATTGTACCTGAAATGGAGCACCTGGTACAGCAGCTTGCACTAAGTTTCATTTTTGTATTTTATTTATATTCTGCCTTTTTATTTTTATTTTTTTAAGAATTACCCAAGTGGCTAACAAAAGCAAAAGATGAAAAACAATCACAATTGAAAACAAATTAAGGAAATACTAAGAAATATCAGAATGAACATTATAAACAGGACATGATTCTGCTGGTATAAACCTTTCTCCCTCAACAGGCACCAGACAACCAAAAACAGAGGGTAAGAAAATCTCCCAAAGCAGAGAGTTACACAGCTTTAGGTATAACCAAAAAAAGGCCTTTTCTCATGTGCCTGCCATCTGTGTCTCTAAGGAAATGTGGCACACACAAGGGCTATTCAGGCTAACTTCAGGGGATGGGTAAGATAATACAGGAGGAGATAGTCCTTAAGTTCCAAATCAAGTAGAACTCTGCTGTTTAAACTGGGGTAAGCAAACTACAACCCACAGACCTCATGAGGCCTCCAAGGGCATTTGTGCAGTCCTTCACTCCTCCAAACTCTCCAGATAGCCCTTTTTCTGGCCAAATAAATGAGGATTATTTGTCTCTCCTGAAAGCATTGTAATAAGATTCAAGAAACCCCACCTCATCTTACATTTTTAAACAATAACCATAAAAAACCTGTATTTCTGATAAGGATTACAGTTATCCCTCCACATTCATGAGTTTAATGTTTGTGAATATCATTATTCTTGACCTTTCCCCATTCTCCTCCTCCCATTCTCTTGCCTTTTGCCTGGGGAAAGGAGATGTCAGAATTAGTTCTTCCCTTCTTCCTCCTCCCTGTCCTCCCCAAAAAGGACATTCTGGGCACAATTCAAAGTGCTGGTGATGCTCTTTAAGCCCTAAACGGCTCAGGTCTAGGTTATCTGAAGGACCATATACTCCCCTACAAACCAGCCCTGGCTCTGAGATCTGCTGGAGAGAACCTTCTCTCTGTCCCACCTCCCTCACCGGTGCATTCGGTGGGAACAAGGAGAGGGTCTTTACAGTGGCTGCTCCCAGGCTCTGGAACTCCCTTCCCAAAGAGGTCAAACTGTCACCCTCCCTGCCTGCTTTCCAGAGACAACTAATGGAATTCTTATTTCATCAGGCGTTAAATACGTGATAAATTGTGAACAAAGCTGCTGGTTATTTTAACTGTGATTGGTTTTTTGTTTTTAATACGTATTTTAATGTTGTTTTAATTACTACTGTTGTTTAATATGTGTTTTAACTTTTATATGTGATAGTCTTAACTATGGCCATTTCTGCACTAGTCTGTTAGAGTGCTATTATTCCACTTTCAACATCCTATGGAATCCCAGGGTTTGCAATTTAGGGAGTGGCTGGTTGTTTTGACACAGATCAAACATTACCTTCTACCTGTCATGTTTGGTTTGTTTGCACCTCGTTCCATTAAAGTTTTACCCATTCCTACTCAAAATGTGTATGTGAGTTAGGGATATCCTATGTGACTGGTATGGGATGGTAGTATGTGAGAGGATTGCCTCTTCTTCCCTCACTCTGAAGCCAGAGCAGTGGCAGCTGGGACAGAAGAAGGGCCTTTTATTAGTTGCTGCAGCACAGGCATGATGGAGCTGTGTATGTTTACTCTTCTCATATCCACTTCTGGCTCTATCTTTTTCCCCCAAATATATGCATATTTGTGCATGTGTTTTAAAAAGTATTTTCCCCATGGACCAACATTTGTTTATGAAGTGCTATATGTTTATTCTCAATATGCCCAGTTGTTTGTGTGTACTTTTCAGAATTTTGCAGCTATCTATACACTTGAGAACTGTGGAGAGAAAACTGCATCTGTCCCACAGAGGATGAGTGGATGTTGACTTGCCATTGAACTTCAGCTGAAATCAGATACTGGTACTTGGGCCTCATGGTGATCCCTGTTATGGATAAATCAGCGGGTCTAGTGTAGAAAGAGTGACCAGTCTTATCAATTCTTAAATGGAACAGTCAGACTCACTTGCAGAAAATAAAATAAGTAAAAAATTGTTACATAACAAATAAGTTAAACAAGAAATTATAGGTTGTTGTGGGTTTTCCAGGCTTTGAGGCTGTATTCTATTGGTATTTTCTCCTGACGTTTCGCATGCATCTGTGGCTGGCATCTTCAGATCCTCTGAAGATGCCAGCCACAGATGCAGGCGAAATGGCAGGAGAAAATACTAATAGAACACGGCCTCAAAGCCCAGAAAACCCAGAACAACCTATGGATTTCGGCCATGAAAGCCTTCAACTTTATATCAAACAAGGAATTCCCGAACTCTTTTCTCATCAACAAGCCCTGTTCCAACCTTTCCTTTGTCTCTGATTATCATCTCTCTGTTCCATCTTTTCCCTGACTACCATTTGACTCTTTTTGTGTGTGTGTGTTCTTCGGTCAAGCCAAATCTTTATTTAATTCTCTATGGATTATCTAAATCCATAGCCCTCTGTTTATTCCAGTTTCCATAAATTTCTGCCAGACATCCACAAATTAGATACCTTAAATATCCCATTTTACCTTCATCTTTATTTCATATCAATACTTTTTTTTCAAAATTAGTGCAAAATGAATCAGTGTTGTCTCCTTTATAATATTTAGGAAACCTGTTTACATCAGGGCAAGGGAAAATATTAGTGGTAGCATCCTCAGGAATCAAACATGGTCAAACTCTATTTCCTTCCATTTCATGTTATATGTCTCTGATTGATAACATTTTTCTTTTTCTTTCTCCTTTTCACTCAGTTCCATCTCTTCCCCTCTTAATTCTTGTTCTCTTAACTCTTTCAAGCCCAGCCATTTCAATTTTTTTCCCTATTCTTTTCCATATTTCAACACTGTCTGATGATTCCACTGTGGTTGTGCCTATATTCTCCATTATCTCTTTCATTTCTGGAACAGGACTTTCCTCTGAAGCCATTCTTACCCTCTAAAGAGCCATAATATCAGTATTTCCTTACACTTACCAACAACTTTTGACTCAGGAACTACTTCTGGTTTGTGCCGAACCACTTCTTTTTACAGTTTTTATGCTTGTTTTATTTTTTGTTACTTTGATTCCTTACTTTACTGCTAACTTTTTTTATCTCAGGAATTACTTTTCCCAATTGTTTATAGCACCCCTTCCCAGGTAGTTCACCTCTGTCTTTTTCACTTCACTTCCCCTCAACTTTTGAAAAAACTCTGCCAACTGTCCACTCAAGACCTCTCTTTGGTTTTTTCTTAACTAACTAGGTCTACTCACAATATCCTACAATTCACATCAAAAATATGTGACAGAATACCTTTCCAAGTTGTTCCTGTCCTCACAACATTCCTTGAGCTGTGACTGGCTGGGTCTAACCTGCCTTGTCCAGTATCATCTTCATATTCTCACATTCCTACTACAGATCATTTGAAGTATAAGTGTGGTTTTCAACAAGTGTAAGTTTCAAATGAGACCCCTCCAATCAGACCTTGGAAATATCATTACACAATATCATGTATTCATAGTAATGCATCTTTTTTATTTAAAAATAATTTGTGACTTGTTATTTGTTGCTAACTTTCTGCTTTTACTGCTATTTTTTTTAATATTAATTTTTATTAAAAAAAAACAGTCAAGTTCGTCCACATCGTAAATGTACAGTAATCATTTCACAAATTAAAAACACGCTTTCTTAATATGTTATATTAATATTATCCGATCCTTTACTACTTCCCCTCACCCCTTGTTGGAACCTCTATTTAAGTTCCTCCTTCGAGATCTTGATAGATACCAAATTATCTTTTTAGACAAGCTTACTTAAATTGCATATTATAATTTAAATAACTCTTTCCTATCATTACACTATCTTTGAAATTCTTCCACTATTAATCTACTGCACATAACTTTGCCCATTTCTCTTCTATTAATTGATTTCAAATCAACTTTCTTCGCCTATTTTTTGTCTCTAAGATTATACGTGAGTTCTTCTAACATAACAAATTCTAATATTTTTTGTAACCATTCATACATGTCTGGTGTTTCCTCTCTTTTCCAGTACCTCGCATATACAATTCTAGCTGCTGATACCATGTACAATATTATGGATTCGTATCTTTTGTGTTTCTTCTCAACCTGATGTAGCATATTTAATAAGTATAGTTCTGGTGTCAAGGGCAGCTTAATTTGTAAAATATCTTCCATTATGAATATTCTTCCAATAAACCTTGACTTTGCGACAATTCCACCACATATGGTAAAAGGTTCCGTTTTCTTGCGAACATTTCCAACACAATTTATTTTCCAATTTATATATGTTAGCAAGTTTGACTGGATCCAGATACTATCTATGAAGCATCTTTAGATGATTTTCCTTCAGATTCTGAGCTAAAGTGAATTTTTGAGTACTGATCCAGCTCTTTTCCCAATGCTCTAGACTTATTGTGTGTCCAATATTTTGAGCCCAAATTATCATGGATTCTTTAATTGTTTCTGTTTATAGTTCATTATCTAAAAGATATTTGTAGAACAATGCTGTTAAATGTTCTTTTCTTTCGAATACTATTTTTTCCCATTCATTATATTGAGGCCTTATTTCAATTCCATCCAGTTTAAGATCCATTTTGAACCTTTCTTTTAATTGTATATGTAGGAACCATTGACAGTTCCAGCCATCTTCCGCCAATTCCTCTCTTGATTTTATCCTTGGACTGCCGTTCGAATCTGCAACAATTAAATCTCTATATGTAATTCATCTTCCACCTAATTCCTTTGATCTTCCCATCAGGGCTTCTTGCGGCAAAACCCATAACGGTATTTTTGAATATATTTTTCTTTTCCAATACGTCCATATTCCATATAATGGCTTTCTTAGGTAATGGTTAAGGAAATCTTTATCCACTTTTATCTTTTGATACCAAAGGTATCCATGCCACCCAAATCTCAAGTCTGATCCTTCTAATTTTAAGATGCTCTCATCTCTCAACTCTATCCAGTCCTTAAACCAAGTCATGCCATTTGCCAGGAAATAAAGTCTCAAATCTGGAATACTACAGCCATCTCTTTCCTTCCTGTCTGTTAATATTTTCCACTTTATTCTTGGTTTTCTGGCTGCCCATATACATTTTGTTAAATCTTGTCTCCATTCTTGAAAACATTTGAAATTAGAAATGATCGGTAAATTTTGAAATAAATCTGCTTTTACTGCTATTTTTAAAATCTTAAAAATCATTTTCAAACACTCAAATGGCCAGAAATACAACAAAATGGCACCCCAAAACCATTTTGACTCAATTAATGAATAAATATTAATTACACAAAACTTCCACACAATGTTAGTAATTATGTTCTTTCTCCAAGTATCATCATTGTCTCTTCGTTACCTCCACTTTGCTACTTGTTAAACATTACATCCGAGCTCTGCCTGCCATAAAATGTTGCATCATGCAGTGCCCCTTTCAGGGTTCAGCCAGCCAGGTATGCCCTCTCCCAGGATCCACCATTGTATCTCTGCCTATTTTCCATTACAATAGTAAGTCAATATCCCATGTTCAATTAGCCTGTCCAATTGTTGCTGATCTTTTTGGGGAAAGTTTTTCTCATCTTAGTTTTCCTCCTCCCCAAAGTAATTTTTTTGTCCTCCTGAAATCCTTGGGTTCAACTCAAGACTACTGATAGTATTTTCATGTGCAGATAGTTCACTTTTAGCTAGATAAGGACAGGCGTTCAGACACTGGGTCTGATATTACTGATCAAATTTCAGTGAGGAAAAGGTAGAATTCTGGGAGTCAATACCAAACAAGAAAAGACTTCTGTTTTAAAACATTTACCTCTTTGAGGCAGCCCATGAAGTTATTGCTGATTGGAGAACCAGGTAAATCAGCTGTGCTGGGGCTCCCGCCCACGTAGAAGAAGTCATCTGAACCTAGCATGGTATAGTCCTCTTGTGTGTAGCCTGTGGTGGTGAGGATTCCATCCACAGAGATTGTCACCTGTTTGAAGGACACAATGGACAAAACAAAAAAGAAAGAAAAGAAAAACAAAATTCCCAGCAATGACCTTACAGTTCTTAGAAGAGCAAATAATCTCCCCTACTTTATTTGCAAATTTTAGTACAAGTGTTGCTGGACTTTACTGATTCAGTGTAGCTCAGTTCCATTTTCTGGTCTGCCTTTTTTTGCTTTATGCCCCTTCAGTTCAGTTCCTAAATCACCTGCTTTCTTAGTGCAATACTGCAAAATCCGAGGAGAACTATTCTACCTGTCACAACAGTTTCCATTTAATCAGGCCAGAAAATGGAGCTGTTCTTGGAAGAGAGAGCTTATCTGAACTGATTTTATGATTAATTAGTTGTTATTGGTAGTGATTATTGTTAGTTACAAGTGTTAGTAAAGACACTAATGAAGACGAAGTTGATATATTTGATTTTGCTTCTTTTTTTCTTTTTCTTTTTTCTTTTTTGCTCACGGCACACTGACGGTCATGCATTCAGGGAAGTGGGGATGGGAGGGGTCTCACTTCCAATACATCATGGATGAGCATGCTATGTACCTACAGAGACACCCACCCACCACCCAGCACCGCAAACGAAAGAGGAAAAAGAAGGAGGAAGTAAAAAAGAAATTATATATACTGAATATGTATATATATTCAATCATAATAATACAAAAAGAAAAGAAAATATCAACCACATACCAGCAAGTGTGAAAGACAGAAGATAGAGTTTGTAAGAAAGGGAGGAGGGGAATGGCAAGTGTGCACAGACACCATACTTTGATATGCTCATGCCAGTGATATTCAGAGTTCAGAAGAATAGAATTAAAGTTTTTAAGTTGGAAAGAGAAAAAAGATTGAGAGAAAGAGAGAGAAACAGAGACCCATTTTTTCACACTTGCATGCAGTCAAAAAAAAATCAAAGCAAAACAAAAAAGTAAACTAAAGCAGAAGGGGGGGAGTCAAAACCTCAAAAGAAAGTTTAAAAAGTAAAAAAAAGAAAAATCCAAACCCCATTGACACATGGAGGGTGAAGGGAGACGGAAGGGGAGCAGGGGAAAGAAGGTAGTGAAAATGATGTGCATTTGGTTTAAAGCTGATCTTAGTGGCTTGGAGAAGAGATGGGGGGAAAGGGATTGAGACTTATAGTGTGGGAGAGGAGCATAGTTGGGAGAGAAGGTAGGGTTTAACCAGACGTGGACATGCCATGCAGTCTATGTACTGAAACAAACAACTGGCTGAGCTCCTTTTGGCCATGGTAGGTAGAGGAGAGAGAGAGAGAGAGAGAGAGAGGGAGAATATATGGGAAGCTGGCAGGAGGAAAGAGTTAGAATGAAATGGTGAAGAAGATGAAAGCTCTGGCCAGTTTTGCCTACAACAGCCGTTGCCACAACAAAAGGATGAGGGGGTAAAGGCTGGCCTCACCACAACAAACTATAAGCCCTGACATGGTTGTTGAGCTAAAAACCTTCAGAAAGTCCAAAGAAATGGACAGGCAAAAGGAGAGAGCATGAAAGAAAGAAAACCAGAAGGAAAGAGAGAGAAGGCTTTGCTAAGTACTGAGGGGAAATTAATTTTTAGGAAAAATAAATAAAGTGGAGAAGCCAGTGAAAGAGATGATGAAACCCCATTTCCAGAACTGTTGTATTTGTTTGTTTGCTTCTTGTGTTTTTTTTTCTTAAAGAAAATATTTTTTCTTAAAAAAATTGGGAAGTAAAGAGGAAGTAAAGGTGTTTACAGCAAAATCAAAATTGAACAGGGAGAGGGTAAGTATAAAAAGGAGGGAAAAACAGGTGGGGGGATGGAGAGGTAAAGGCAGGTAACACACGGCAAACCCAAAAAAAGAGACAATAAGAATGATATCTACCAGACAATGTAGTTTGTTTACCATAGCGTGTCCAATGCCTGAGTGCTTTGCGGAAAAGGGGGAAGAAAGGAAATTAAAAAATTGTGAACAGAACGATTGTTAATTAAAATAACTAAAAGCAAAGATGAGTCGTTAGGGTGTTAGTACATTAGTTGGTTAGTAAAAATGACACATTGCATGAATGGTCTAGTGTTAGTCTTTCAAAAAAAGGCGTGGGGCACCCGACACACACAGAGTGAGAAAGAGGACAATATGAGCAGGACTGTCTGGGAAACCATGCCATAGAGATTGTTAGGAGGAAGGGAGCTGCCTACCCTTCCCATTCTCCTGGTGCTATTTCCTGCCCCCCACCTTGAGACATTTTAATTACATCTCCCCCCACAAAAAAAAACTTAAATTGAAATTAAAGAATATAAACAATACTTACTTTCCAAAGGCCCATCAACAGAGTAACTCCCACCTCTACCTCTCCATCCCACATAACAAATATATAGCATCATGCCAAACCATGTTTCATCCCACTTCTCCCACCCTTTTCTGTCTTCTTTTAGTTATTCCAGTAACTGCTATCCTCAGGTGCTCCTCAGTTATTCTAACCAACCGAGTATATCTCTTGGATGCAGTTTGTTGCTTGACGATTCCCTGGGGATGTCCTTCCCGTCCCCCAATTTCCAGATTTTTCTTTAAAGCAGTTTGATTGTTGGCTCTCAGGAAAGACATACAGAATATAAAAGGCTAGACTAACAGAGACAACGTGTAGCTCACCTGTGATACTGAGGAAGGTGGGGAGAAGATTGCCTAACCGTGGAAGGCATGATGACTTCTTGCATCAGGTATTTTTGGAATAAAGGGAGGACAGTTGATAAAATTTAACATAGGGGGGAAGTATGCATCTGTTACTCACTGGCAGAGTTGCCGAACTAGCTTCCAGAACCTAAGACTACCAGGGATGCTATTGCTTAGTGGAGAAAGAGGCATGTACACTTTTGATTCTTACCAAAAGTGACATGGCTCATTAATTGCCTCTAGTATAGATGTTTGTTAATATGGTCGCCTTGCCTTTTAAAATCTTTTTAATCCTGATCTCTTACAGTAGTTCTTGCTTTTTGAACAGGGCCATTCTAAATTAAATATTGGCATGCAGCTTGCAAATAATTGGCATTCCAGGCTTCCTTGTAGTAATCTAATTAGAGAATGAACTAACTGGACTGGCACAATCTGGGTGTTCTTTAATTCTTAATGTACTGATGGATTTAAAAAAAAAAAAATTAAACAGAATTGCTCAGGAATCCCAAAGAACTTTCATCCGTATAGTTAGCCAACTGAGTCTTCCAAACCCAATAATAGAATAACTCTGCAAACAGATGAGAGTTCTGTTGAGAGCACTGAAGATGGTATAAGAGAGATATGATTCCCCATTGATATGTATACTCATTTCACCATTATGCCCACAGGCCCAAGGTTGTCTTTCCTTGTTTTAAACCATTGTGGGCTCATTTTACTAGGCAGCAGCTCTGGTCTTATTTACCAACTTTTGTTGATTTTATTGATGTTCTATCTGCTTCATGTAACTTTTTAAACATATTTTTGTTTGTATGTTTGAATTGGGGGTTCTATTTGCTGTTTTGTTTTATTTTCTTGTTCTTTGAATTATATTGGTTTTTTTCCCTTCCTATTGCTGTTAGTTGCCTTGAGCATAATTTGATGGAAAGGCACAATACTAATTTAATATCATCATCCATTTTCAGTCAGTATTTCTTTGGTGGAACTGCAGCATGGTGTCACCATGTGCTGATTTCCTTTCTTCTCATTTTTGATGATGGAAATTAATACTTTGAGAATCCTCTCGTCACATACTGCAGGGCATGTCAGAAGTATTCTTATTCTTCACTTGATGAGGGGAAAGGTACACCAGAAGAAATGAGTTGCCTGAGATTATAAAGAGTGATTGTCGGGGCTGAAACAGGACCCAATTTTTGTATATTTTCATTCAGATGTATTTCTGAGAGGTGGGGGCACAGCGATCCTCATAATAACCCTCCTCTGAAAGTGCTGATGAAAGATATCAAAAATCCCATTGCTACTGGAAAAAGCTTACTAAAACATGGTCATTTAAGTAACAGTAACTATCCAACTAATAGTGGCAGTGACTGATTAAGAAAAAAAAACAGCTAAATGAGTTAACTATTAGCCAGACTATGCTTGTGGTGGTATCATAAGGTGGGACTTTTATTGGCTGTAGCATTTCAGGCTGCAGATGTAAAAACTACATGTTTCAATGTCTACATCCTGACTCGATATGAGAACACTGACAAAAACTTATTCCTACCATGATCTGGCATGAAACACTAGTAAGTGACCCCATGCCTCAATTTTGCTGAAAATGTAGGATAAATAATGCTTTTGTTTTAGTTTTGAGAACTGAATTTTTAAGGTAAGCAGGCATTACATAATGTGCTAGATATATGTATTGAATTTTAATGTTATATGTTTTTAACTGGTTTTACTATTTTGATACTTTGATTACTTTTTAACTTTTGTATGCTGTGAATTTTTAACTATACTGGTCTTAAGGTTTTGTAAGTCACCTTGAGTCCCAAACTACGAAAAGGTGGGATATAACTAAACAGCAACAATGACAATAACTACTAATATTAGTTTAATTCCATAGGAAACCTGCATATTTTGTGACTGGTATTGATATACCAGTATATAAGATATACTTATGTGCAACAGTTGAAAAAAAATGGCAATTGCTACCTTGTAATAAAAGCACTAGTACTGGAGGGGTTGTATATGTCTTTGCAATTAGTGTATCTTGCCTTATTAGAAGGCAAAAGACACGAGTTTTGTACAGAGATAGGAATTTTTAGCATGCTGGAGGAAATTGGTACCTGAGCTTCAAGATATAGGTGAAACATCTTGAGAGGGCAGAGAATCTCAAAAATATTGTGTCATAGTGGCCAGTCAGGATTAATATCTTGGAATTGGCAAAATTCATCACATCTCAAGTTAATTTACAAACAAAAATGTCCCTGCACTGAGACCATAAGCAGGGTGAACAAAAGTTAGCAAAGGTCCAGATCTGTTAATGTTCATCATTCTAGGAACTTTTTCTCCATGCAAAAGCATGGATCTCACACTTGGAATCTGAAGTCATGCAGTTGGGTAAATGCTGTTACATGTTATTTTGGAATGTACAAGTATTGGATATATATATTTGCATTACAAGAAAATGAGAAAGGTCTGTATTTTTTTTTTAAAGTTGATCTTCTCTCATAACACTAATCCCTGTTGTCTTCTATCCCTGGATGTTACACAGGCATCTCTGACATGCCAGGAACATTGAATTTCCTTTGGACATTACCTGTCACAGAAGACTGATTGTCACCCATTCCCAGAAAAATGATATACTTCATTAAACAAAATGGTCAACGAAGCAGAGAGAGAACTGCAGAAAGTGGCTATTCTGAAAATGTAAAAATAAATAAATAAATAAAGTTATATTTGAAAATTGTATTATGAGGTTGACCATCCTTTGCTGGATTGATGAGAATGTTTGAATGAGGCATGAAATCCACATCTATATATGATCCAGGGGAAACAAATAAACATCGCCTTCAGTTGCAACCTCACAGTTCTGTGTCACTTTGAGCAAAATTTAGTGTGACATCATGCCATTGTTCTGCTTACACACAGATACACCAGATTTGCTGAAATGAAAAATGTGCAGCACCAGAATTGCAGGGAAGTGGGGAGTAATACCATTTCAAAAGCAGCATTCTTTAGTAAGTGGAAATATTATCCACATGGGGGAAAACGAATAACACGTGCGCTGTGGGAAATTAAATGAGAAAATTTCATGTGGAAAAATTAAGAAATATTCTGAGAAGTATTTATTTTAATATATAGCAAGAAAATAATGTATTGAAAGAGGCACCAAGTCTTCTATGGATCAGTGTTGCCTCTGATTTTCCAAGAAGTTAAGATGAACTGTTCTGAATGATGGAGATTTTTTTAAAATGCTGTTTCCCTTTATGAAATAATGTATCAGCAAGAGCATCTGGGCTGTTGTCTTTAAGCCCGATAAATTACTGTAATCTAAAGAATGCTTATAAATAGTTCTGGAACAAACTTAAACCCATCAGGATACTAGATGAGTGTTATTAGAACTTAAACCTGAAATAACTGAACCACTACTTCAGTGTTAATATCATTCTCAACACTAGATAACTAAAAGAAAGCTAATAAAAGCAAATCTAATAGAAAGGTTGCAAAGGTAATCAGGCATCTACACACCAATGAGTCTGTCTAATTGAATGTGAGAACATTTGTAGAGAACTCGGGTAAAAGATGACATGAAGAGAATAATCTTATTTGAAATGTGGTGCTGGAGAACAGTTCTACAGATACCATGCCCTACTAACAGGAAAAATGAATGGGCCTTCTAGCAAATCAAGCCTGAACTCTCACTGGAGCTGAGGATGACTAAACTGAGGTTGTTGTACTTTGGACCTATCTCACGAAATGATGGCAGAAATGATTATAACGCCTGATAAAGTAGAAGGCAATAGGAAAACAGGAGAGTGTACTACAGGTTGATTGATTCAATGAAGAAAACCATGGTTGTGGGTTTGCAAGGCAGCTGATGACAGCGGCTCTTTCATAGGGTGGCCATAAGTCAAAGTCTACTTAACAGCAAATAACAGCAACAGCAACAATAAATGGTGAAAAGAAGAATAATTCAACCTGTTGAGCAACAGCCTTTAAGAAAGAGGCAGCATGAATGTTGCAAAGAGAACCCATGCCTCAGAATTAACACAAACCAAACTGTGGATGTTCATTCAGTGATTCAAGATATTTCTTCACATAGTGGCATTCTCCTGTCCTTGGAATGTGCTAGCTAGGAACGTAATCCTTTTGTCACAAATATTTGTGCTACAAGACGAGCCATAGTGGCACTGCACACTTTTGGTTCATGACGATGTAGGGTTGAAATAAGTAGTGCCAACAGTGGAGATGGAGATGGCTCAGCTGGGCATCATTCTACTACTATTTATACCACCACCCTACTAGTCCAGCAAACTTATTTACAGCTATCATCCAGTTTTTAATTTTTCCAATGGTGATGCAGAAATAGAATTCAGGACTGGACTATGCCACGAGCAACACACTTGATTCTCAACAGCTAAGACCATCTAAGTTAAAGTGGGTATCCTGTTATCCCCCTAAAAGTCCCTTGATATATCCTCTTACTTTCTCCTGTAGGAATGCATATCAGCCATCCATTTATATGGGAAAAGGAAAAGTGCTACACTTCATAATGGTATTTCCAGAGGATGTTGTACCTCTGTGTAGTTGTCAGGGCCCTGGTGCTAGCATCTGCCATAGGCCCACTGACATGTACCTTACATAAACCTTCCCAGTTACATATTATAATGGATATAGATTAATATGGTAGCAGCAGCTGGTTCTGGTAAATCGCACACCACTAATACTTCCTGTGATGCTTAGGAACGCTTAACATCATATTCATTTAAAGCATTGTGGGAAATATGATGGTACCTGGCTTTCCAGATCCTACAAATTCATGGAATCAAAAATTGGCTTATTGGTGCCATTTTAGTGGAGGGAGAGAGATTCAAACCAGCAAGTGGCCTTGTGACAAGCCTGCACTGAGAGCAATGCTCCGAAGAGATATCCATCATGTGTCCCTCATTAAGACAGATATTTTACTAGAATGAGTTTGTGTGAATGGAAGTAACAAGCAGAAGTGCTGATCATCCTATACCATTTTCCAAGCATAAGTGCTGCTTTCTTATCTGAACCCAAACTCAGGGTGAATGAAGAGAGTTAAGGCTAAAACAGCACTGTAGAAATTAAAGGAAGAAATCTATTGTAGACACAAGAAAATGCTGAAATGAACTAGGAAAACAGCTTCATATATGTGTGGGTAGGTACATTTCATAAAACATCTTGGTATTTGTTTTGGTAGTTCTTTGAAGAAGAAGCAATTCATTACCTTAGCTACCAAAATGGTACACCAGGGTTAGCGATTATTAAGAAATGGATAGAACACAAGACACAATGCTGTTCATGGCATCTCTGTGTGTGTGTAAAACACATCTCTGCGTCTGTGTAAAAGTGTATGAAACACATTCCATGTAGGCAAAAGTCAAAATACTTAAACTTGGGGCAAGCAATAAAAGGGGTTACAGGAATTACATTTGAAGAATATCAAAGTTTGAATGAATTTAGTATAAATGAATAGGACGGAAATATTTATACCTTCACATCATCCTTGATAGTAGATCAAGGGGGAAAAAAAACAACAGAAGATAATCTCTTCTCCTGAACACACAGGTGGTTTGTGTAATTCCCTCTTAGCTGGCATTGACCAATAGGGAAAAAAGTAAATAAACTGATAGAAGATATGAATGTTTAATTTACTAGGTTACATGCTCAATAAATTCATCTCAACCCTCGCTTCTCCCATGGTTATAAGTGTGATAAGTGTATAATAGAAACTAGGGGATTTATTTTGTTCCCTCTGCTTATACAGTTGCTGGTCTTATTTCACTGCTGAAGTCTCTCATGTATGTGGTCTATCCACTGGAAGATGTGTTAGCTAAACCAGCCACTGCATTCAGTAAGGCCATTATTTAATGTGTAGTAAGTCTGTTTCCAAGTGGAAGGAAGGCATGGGGTGGGGGGACTGCATAGGCAATTTTGCATCTGCTACTATCTTTTTTCTTTAAAACCTGGAGCTCTTACTATGCACTGAAAGAAAGGTAAATCAGTTTTACAGATTGTTAATTCAAAACTATGTACCAAACACTAATATTGCTAAAGGTAAAATAATCATATGCATTATATTTAGGGCACTGGATCATTCCAGTGTATCTCAACTGAGGCAGAAAATTTTTTTGGGGGGGGGATGCATTTTAGAACCTATCAATCTAACTTTTCTGAAAAGAAATGAGAACTCAATTGCTGATTTTGCTTAAGGACTGCTGATACTGGAAGGCTGTGGAAACTGAACCTAATTATGCAAGGAAATGCCCATGGGGAAAAAAGATTTTCATGGCCCCCCAACTGTGATTAGTTAATGTCCTCAGGCATGAGGATTATTACTCTCTATTAGCACAAGCGTTCCCCGAAGGCAGCTTTTTTCAGCCTGTAAAGTTGCATAAAGTGATTGGTGTTAACATTCATTTGAGCAAACAAAATAAAGAGGCTATATTTTGCTTACTTCAACAAGTGTGGGTTGGAATGCTTGCATTTTTTTAAAAAAAACCTATAAAGTATTAATTTAAAAGAATCTCAGCTTACAAGCTATTTACACAACATTTACCAATCAATAAGGCCCCAAGTAGTTTACAAACACAATATAAAGCTCATTAGTCATACAGCACAGGGATCCAAGTGACTTGATATATTTCACCAGCGTTCAGAAGCAAGGTTATTTAAATTTATCTTACCTATTAAAAGTTCATATTTATATTTTATGAGAGAGAGAAAGGTATCAATATTTCAAGGCTGACTGTCCAAGTGAGCATATCACCTGATGGAGCTCTCTGCTTAGAGAAGGAAGAATTCAAATTATGAAAAGACAAAATCAAAAATTTGGGTGGGAGAGGAGGGGAGGGGGCTCTTTTAAAGTGGCTTTGCTTAGTAGGTCCTTTCTTTTCTGAAGTCCTCTCAGGGAAAAGTGGAAAAAGACAAGAGCAGCAGCAGTGTAGACTCATAATGCAAACCAAAGCAAAGAAATAAGGAGATCTGAAAGAAGTACGGCCAGTTAAGTGTCAGGAGCAAAAGGTTAAAAGAAGTAAATCACACATAAAAGAAAAAGGAGTAAAGGGAAGGAAGGTAGAAATAAAAACCAGTATTGGCCCAATTCACTGGAAAGTTCTCTCACTCAAGCTGTCCTGAAAAGCATTTGCTGAGATGCCATCCACTGCTAGATTTGCACTGAGAGAACATCCAAGTGGATTGGGCCCCACACAGAATTAGAGTAATGACATCATGGAAATGGTTAAATCAATTAACAGGACATAAAGGGGAAAAAAGGGAGCAGATAAAGCAGCTGCAGAAAATAGTCTCCATTCCTACTGTAATTAAATGCAACAAGAATATTACTGATAAGATTGAAATGTAATTAAGGAAATAATAAAAAGAGAGAAAAGGAGGGGGAAAGAGCAAAGGAAAGGGGAGATGAAAGTAAAGTTAAGTCACAAAATCATATTGTTAAATCAAATCAGGGGAGTGGGGGAGACAGGAAATTATTTAGTGGGAATGAAGATATTGCAGTGTGGCTAGGTTACAGTAATTTAATGAGCACTTGTTTTCCTGCCAGTTACTGAACAAGGTTAGGGTACAAATGCTTTGATACTCCCACCCCAAGGCCTATTTGTCTACAAACTGCCCTCTAATGGCCCAGCTATCCCAGCTTTGACTCTCTAGAGAGGAGCCTTCCCAGCCTTCCTTCTCTTTCCCCATTACCTGCCGTAGGTTGCGAGTCACTTTAACGTCGTGCCACTGGTTGTCATTAAATTTGCCACTGACTGGCTCCACAATGGCCTCAAAGGCTCCGGACCCCAGATTAATGATCAACGAGACTGCACCATCCTTCAGAGCCAAGTTGACGTAATCGGCCGACTTGCCCGTGTGCAGGATAAGCCCATTGCGCTGCCACGTCTTGAAAGAAAGAGTGATCTCATCACTGCTGCTTTGAATGGGGTTCTGGGAGAGGTCATAGCACAGGTATTCGGAGCCACGGAAAGTGGCTACGTTCTCTTCTCTTGCTACAGGAAGACAAAGAGAAAGAAAGTGGATTGGTCAGTTCTCTCAAATATAACAATAAAACTTTTCAAAAACTCTCCTGAGATTTTGCTGCTTCCATTGCAGCAGCCAATAGCTCTGTACCTTATACCTTGCCAGCAATGCACACACAATGGAATCACTGAGAGATCTTTTTCTGCTACATGGGATGTTGCCATAGGGATATATAGAAGACAATCTGAAGCATTCACATCTTCATAGGTTTTCCCCATGTGTGTGATCTATTCTTCTCTCAGTTCAAACCTGGCCTATGAATGGAATCCAGGAATTATAGTGATCAAAGTAGGAAATATACTACTAGGTTGGAGGTGGCCTTCTCTGGCCTTCTAGATGTCTCTGAACTGCAACTTTCACAGCACCTCACTGTGGGCTATGCTGCCTATAGCTAACAGGAGTTGTAGGGCATAGACACCTGGAAAGTCACAGTTGTCCAATCCTACATTAGACCAAGGGAGAGGGACCTTTGTACTTCTAAAGAACTCACTCCTGTGTAAGTAACCTATCATGGTTGTAATCCTGCGATGAGTGGCACTGGAACAAAAATGGTAAGACAAAAATTAAACATGGAGTCCATAACATTTTGATATATACACACCAAAAAGAACCTCTAAGTATCAGCTGCACAGGATGCTGCCTAAGAAGCACAAGTTTGTTGCTATTTTTAAAAAAAAGTTAAAACTCTTTACCCTAACGGTATTGCCCTGTTCTCCAATGCTCCACAGGGAACGAGCCAAGCCACCTGGGACTTTGAGGTCCTCCAAAGGGCCTTGAAAAATTACCACTAGCTGGTCAGCCTTACAAAGGAAGTTCTAATCAAGCATAGCCAAATTTCTCAGAAGGGATCAGAGCTTGGAATATTATTTTTAAATATAATTAATTGTCCTTTACTCATTTTTAAAATGACTTGTTAATACTATTCATTCTTTGCTACACAGCCACATTAACTGGCATTGTATTATTGCAATACCAGCACGTTAGTTTTTCATTATCACCACCATCATACTTTCAAAACAAAAACATGAACAGCAAATCCTCTCAAACACCTCTCCTGCCGTGACCTTTTAGGAATAGCTAGTAAACATTACTCATTACACTAAAACAATTAATGGAACTTAGCTATGGCCATTTCCACACTACACTGTCATAGTATTATTATTCCATTTTTAACATCCTATGGAATCCTAGGGTTTGCAGTTTAGGGAGGGGCATTTAGAATTCTCAGCCAGAGAGCTCTTTGGCCACAGTAAATTACAAACCGCAGAATTCCACAGGATGTTGAAAGTGGAATAATAGCACTATAACAGTGTAATGCACAAATGGCCTATGTGTTCTTTACTTCAAATGTAATGCATTACATGTAATATCAGTACTTGTAATATATTACTTCCTAGCTAAGGGAAGGAATTTAAAGTGATGGGACAAATTATGAGGAAGGAACCACTGTCATTCCAGCAAGTCAGCATGAGTAGTAATAATGGAAGCCTTAAGGTGATGCATCTCAAAACAAGAGGCTGATGAGCCAGACAACACATTGCCTCTCCTTGCACTGGGCCAACATGCTGGACAAAGCCAAAACTCCCCTTGCTTTTGCTGTAGGGGTTTGTAACTTCTGCTCTTCAAGCAACATGATAAAAAAATGTAGATTCACTACAGTGAGCCCCTGATTCTGACTTACAGTTGTCTTTACCTTTTTGCACAGTGTTTGCTATACAGCTTAGAGGATAAATGAATAGCGAATGAATGAAAAGGTCAGGAATGTCATTCTGAACTTACTCAGGAAAACCCATCAGAGAGGTAAAGAACTATGAACTCAGACCTCCTGAGTCCAGCCCATGAAACTAAAATGAATCTTAGCATTTTCCTAGGTATAAAATCTTCTAGTTCTTTCTCTCCAAGGAATATAATTTCTTCATTAAACTATCTAATAAAGTGTACAAAGGAGGAAAATTTATCATGGGTTAATTTTATTGTGAAGTTGCATTGTCTATGGAACAGATAACTTAATGTAACTAATTAACCACTTTTGACAAATTTCTCTTTAGCCACTAGGGGTTTTTAAAATTGACTAATAACTAAAAATAATTTATCTTGATGGATTTTTCCCTGGTTTTCATTCATTAGTAAAGAAGCATAAAGTCAAAGAAGACCATGCTACATTATCGGATAAGGCTGAAAGAATGGAGAATGGAACCTAAGATATGGGAAAATCAATGATAAGGCTGGAGAAAGGACTGTTTGGCAGTAGTAGTGGAGCATCAGCCATGGCGATCGAGGGATTTATAAAATTGTGATGGATTTTGATCAAGAGGAACTCACTTATCATCACACTAGCAACCTAACAAACTGAATCCAAACTGAATCCAGACAGAACCTATGAGATAAGTTCTGTTTGGCAATTTGCGCACTACACTGTTATAGTGCTATTATTCCACTTTCAACATCCTATGGAATCCTGGAATTTGCAATTTAGGGAGGGGCATTTAGAATTCTCAGCCAGAGAGCTCTTTGGCCCCAGTAAACTACAAACCCCAGAATTCCACCAGATGTTAAAAGTGGAATAATAGCGCTATATAACAGTGCAGTGCGGAAATGGTCTATGAGTTAAGTTTCAATAATTTCAATGGGAACTAAGGAGAGCTAATTTAGTCTTTATTTATCCCACAATTTTTGGTAATTTCATCCAGGCAGAAGTCTGTACATGAATTATTAAATAGTACAAAGCAGTGAAACTTAGTCACATTAAGTTCTGTGAAAGAGTAGTAACAATTTACTTGATATCCTCTGAACAGAAATGACACTTATATACATCATATATGCATGCTACAAACAACACACAATTACACAAAAACTACATATGTGTACATGTTTCTATGTAATCCACTACACTGTCCATTAGTACACTAGCCTCTATTCACATGTTTATTCATTTATATCCCACATTTCTCCCAATAACAGGGCTCAAGGTGGCCAAAAACATTTTTAAAACAATACTTTAAAAAAAACTATAGCTATCTAGACCAGAAGAATGGCTGACAACAGTTCTGAGACACGAAGAGCCAAGGACTTAATGGCTCTCCCTTTTTCCTCTCTGCTACATTAATTTCCTGGCCTAGTTGATTCCGATCCAAAAGAAGGAAATGTGTTACAATCAACTCAAACACATGCTCTATATACCTGCAGGTAGTTTTGATGAAACAGCTAGAGTCTGAGGTCAAACATCAAATGTAGCCATTATAACTGAGCCATTTCCCCACAACCAAAGATTTGTGAAGCGTTGAATATACATTTAAAGGGCTGGGAAGAGGGCAAAGTGAATGTGAGCTCAGTGAGTTATATTAATAGGACTCAGAATTTCAGCCAATTTAATGGAATTTAAGTAAGCTATTCAATGCAATTGCTCAAATGAAAATTAGGATATGAATCTGAATATTAATTCAGGCAACAATTACACCACAGAATTATAGAATTCAAGGATTCAAGATATTTCAATCATGTAACCAAGGGCTGTAGTTTGATATAGACTTATAAAGCTCTACTAGAAGCAATGAGACTTAACATCTGTGTAAATATGTGTAGGATTGTGCTATAAGAGCTCATCCTATACTTGCTACAATTTTCATCCCTAAATTCTCCAGGGACTAGAAAAATTATTACATGGGGAGTTAGGTATGAAATGGTCAGTGTGAGAAACTGATACTTCCCTTGCTTAAAAAAAAAGGCAGGGAAGAAGAGTCAGGAGGATGAGTGTGAAATGTAAGTCAGTGAGAGGAAAGCAGAGAGTCTGGAAAGGGGAAAGGGAGCAGATAGAAGGAAGCTCAGAACATAATGGCCATTTCCGCACTAGCACACATTTCCTGTTGGCCGGCCCCTCCCGAAACTGCAAACCCCAGGATTCCAGAGGATGTTGAAAGTGGAATCATCACGCTATAACAGGCTAGTGGGCAAATGGCCAATAATGTGGCTTAAATTAAGGTATCTGGTAAAGGAGAAATACCTTTTGGGACTGCTACCAAGAGTTTGAGACACACACACAGAGACAGACAGAATTACATGGAATTTTCTTAATGACACAACTCTTAAACAAACATGTAAAAAGCATTTAGTTGGTAATTTGTAGTCTCATGAAATCCACTAGGGAGAAGGGGTATATCTCACTGTGGAAATGTATTTATTGGGTATGTCTTGTCTAGGTTTGATAGCTTTTCCACTTTCTTTTCAAGCAGACTGGGAAAGTTTTGAAAGTTTCTGGCTTGTGTCAGAATAAACCAAGATCTTAAACCACAGCTTGAAGCTGGTTTCATACCTTCTAATTCTTGTAACCAGATTCTCTGTTCAAGAAAGTGCTAAGACTAAAAGAAAACCTATGCTGAATCAAACTGAATCCGCTGCCCTGTGCATTTCCTCAGGGCTTGGTTTTGTCTCCCATGTTATGTAATATATACATGAAGCTGCTGGGAGAGGTCATCTGGAGTTCTGGAACTGAGTATCACCAGTATGGTGATGACACCAAACTCTTATCTCTCCCTTCCATCTAACTCCAAGGAAGCTGTTTCCATGTTAAACCAGTGCCTGCTGTCAGTAACTGACTGGATAAGGGCAAACAAACCAAAGCTGAATCCAAACAAGACAGAGGTGCTCCTGATAGTTGGAAGGGAATAGGGATTCAGCCTATGCTGGACAGGTTTACACTCCCCCTGAAAGAACAAGTTGCTTACCTGTAACTGTAGTTCTTCGAGTGGTCATCTGTGCCCTCATACAATGGGAACCTCCACACATGCTCAGTAGCTTTTCAGAAAGCTCCAGAGCTGAACAGCTTGGTGGGAACCTCTCCCCCATCTGGTACTGAGCATGCTCAGTCCTGCCAAGCTAACAGTCTCTCCTCAGTTTCGAAGTCCGCTGAAGTAAGACCTGAAAGAGGAGAGGCTAGGCAGGTTTGTGTGAGGGCACAGATGACCACTCAAAGAACTACAGTTCTTCTTCTTTGTGCTGTCTGTGCCTCACACAACGGGAGACCGAGTAATTACTGCTGGACAGCAGGTCATGTCCTAGAGGATAGAAGACAGCACCTCATGGCCAAAGTGAGCGTCACACCAGGTCCTACAGTCAAGACAGCAGTGGTGGACGAAGGTCGAAGGCCGCGACCATGTAGCCACACAGCAAAGCTTACTGTAAGTCAACTCCCCTGAGAAGGGCTGCTGAGAAGGCCATCGCCCTGGTAGAATGGTCCTGAAGCAAAGCCGGGGGTGGTTACCTAGCAAGTTCATAGGCAAGGTGAATTGTCTGGGCAGCTCATTTGGAAAACTGTTGAGAGGAGACTTTATGACTTTTCTGACGCCCACCATAGCACACAAAAAGGTGGGGAGTCTGACGGAAGGTGGAGGTCCGTTGAAGGTAAAAGACAAGCACACGGTACACGGCAAGCGAGTGAAGAGAGTGCTCGAGGGGCAATGCAGGGTCTGGATAGAAAGTAGGTAGAATCAAGTCTTGATTTATATAGAAATCGGAGACTACTTTAGGAAGAAAAGAAAGATCAGGACAGAGGATGACTTTGTCCTGGTGTTCCACCAGGAACAGCTCACCACAATGCAACGCAGTTAGTTCTCCTGCCTGCCTGGCTGAAGTGACGGCAACCAAGAACGCCGTCTTCATAGTGAGGAGGTGATCATCAGACGCAGCCATCGGCTCAAAGGGATGGTGCATGAGCTGGGACAGGACAAGTGACAGTGACCATGGAGGAAGCGGTGGAGTGACAGGAGGATACAGGTGTTGCAAGCCCTTGAGGAATTGCTTCACTGTAGCATTCCAGAAAAGGGTAGAAGAAGGAGAGTCCTGTGGCTGATAGGCCATGATTGCAGAGAGATAAACTTTCAGGGAGGAGAAGGCGAGGCCCTGATCTCATAGCACCAGGAGAAAGTGAAGCACTGTGGATAGAGAGGTAGGAGAAGCAGACTCATCACAGGAGACAGCAAAGGCCACAAACTTCTTCCATTTGTACTCGTAGGACCTACGAGTTGATTCTTTCCTCGCAGCCATGAGAACAGCTTGGATAGCAGGAGAGTCTAGAACGTTATCCTCCAAGCGTGCAGGCAGAGAAGAGGGAGGTCTGGGTGCAGTACCCGACCCCCTGAATGAGAGAGGAGGTCCAGCGCATTCCGGAGCCTCATGGTGTGGCCCTGCGCCATGGTGAGGAGGGGGCCAAAACAGTGCTGCCTCAGCCAGAAGGGAGAGACAAGGATGGCGTCTGCCTTGTCTGTCACGATCTTCGCCACCACTCAACCTAGGAGAGGAAACAGTGGAAAGATGTTAAGGAACTCTCTGTTCCAAGGAAACTGGAACACATCACCAAGAGAGCTGGGGCCCAGGCCAGCTCTTGAGCAATAACGAGGACACTTCCTTTGCGATTGGTTGCAAAGAGATCGACGGTTGGAGTGTCCCATCAGGATACTATCCACCAAAAGGCGGCATTGGACAGGGACCATTCGTGATGACATGCTGTGCCCCTGCTCAGTGTGTCCAGTGTCACATTGTCCCGCCCCGTGAGGTGGACCGCAACAGGGTGTATCTGTAGTGAAATGCACCAGTTCCAGATGCATAGAGCCAGATGGAGCAGAGTGGAGGAGTGAGTGCCTCCTTGCGAATTCACGTAACAGATAGCTGTCATATTGTCTGATAGGATCTGGACAGTCCGTCCGACAATCAGGTTTCGAAAAGCCTGAAGAGCTTTGAAAATCACCAGTAGCTCCAATGCGTTGATGTGAAGATGCAACTCCAGGCTGGCCCAGTGGCCTTGGACTGCACAGCCATGACAGTGAGCTCCCCAGCCCAGGACAGACGTGTCAGTCATGACAGTGAGAGTCGGACAGGGTTCCCAAAATGGCATCCCTCATAAGAGATGGCTTAGGGACAGCCACCAATGAAGTGAGTCCTGCGTTGGATGAGGCACCCAAAGAACATGACCTTGATCATCGTGGAGAGGGTTGAAACACTGGAGAAACCAGTGCTAGAGAGGGTGAGCACAAAGGGGGGAGGAATAGGTGACCACCGTCGTCGCAGCCATGTAGCCTAAGAGCTGTTGAATGTTGCAGGCAGAAACGGATGGATTGCGCAGGACGGCTGCCGCAGCCTGTTGCAAAGTCCATGCGCACCTCAGAGGTAAGAAGGCCCTGGTTCGAGTGGAGTCGAGGGTGGCCCCAATGAAATTTAGGACACATGAGGGCTCGAGGTGGGATTTCTTGGGGTTAATTCAGAGTCCGAGATCGAAAAGGAGGGAGAGGGCAATATGGATGTCCTTGTATAGCTTTTGTTTGCAGGATCGCACCAGGAGCCAGTCGACCAAATAGGGGTAGACCAGAACATTCTTCATGCGGAGGTAAGACACCACAGGGGCTAGGCACTTTGTGAAGACCCGGGGGACGGTGGAGAGTCCAAAGGGAAGAACCTTTTATTGGTAGCAGAAACCGTCAATCGCAAAGCGGAGGTATCTCCTGTGCTGGGGGCGAATGGAAATGTGGAAGTAGGCGTCCTGTAGATCGATGGACGCGAACCAGGCCTAGTGCCTCAGAAAAGGTAGAATCAAGGACAGGGTGACCATCTTGAACTTCCGGGGGACAATGAAGGAGTTCACCCTCCTGAGGTCCAGAATGAGTTGGAGCGTGCCATCCAATTTGGGTACTGTGAAGTACCAGGAGCAGAAGCCTGTGGATTTTGCTGTGGGAAGAAGTCGCTCTATGGCCCCTTTGAGAAGGAGGGTCTCTACCTCTTCAAGAGGGCAGTGCTGGCAGGGGTAGAATAGAAGACGCCGAGAGGAGGAGTACTTTGAAACTCGATGGAGTAACCCAGGTGAACTATGGTCAAAACCCATGAATCCAAAGTGATGTTGTGCCAGATGTTGAGGTGGCAGGCCAGTCTTGTGGTTCTGGCAAGGTGGTTGGGGCAAGTGGAAGAGGGGCAGAGGCAGCGACCTGCAACAGGAGTCAAAAACAAGATTTGGCAGTCGAGGAGGATTTCTTGGAAGATGGTTGGCGACGTCTAAAGGAACGGCAGGAAGAGGCCAGTAAGGAAGATCGCAGAGATGAGCGGCTAGGAGAGTGTGACCTGTAAGAGTAGGAAGGGCACCTCCAGGAAGAACGTGATGAAGTTGGCCTTCTAGGCTGTGCCAAGGGGTGAAGGCCCATCTTTTTAGCTATCAGACAAGCTTTCACAAGTTGGTCCATCGCCTCATCTGTAGTGGCATGAAACAGCCCTTGGCTGTCAAAGGGCAAGTCCCCAATATGCTTTCAGCTATCCTCAGTTAAACCGGTGGACTGGAGCCAAGCAAAACGGCAGAGAGCGATTGCACCGACCATCACACACACTGCACCCTCAACAGCATGTTGAGAGGACAAAAATCTGTTGATTTGAAAGGGCCACAGACTCATTAAAATATTGAACAGCAGTGGCCCTGTGATTGTCCGGCAGGTGGGAGACAAGGGGAAAGAATCTATCCCAGATGTTGCATTGTTAGGCCGCCAGGCAAGCTTGAGTATTGGAGATTCTGGCGATCAACGAAGAAGCAGAATAGAAGCAACGGCCGAAGACATCTAAACAGCGGCCTCCGTGATCCAGTGGGGTTGTATGAGCCCTTTTCCCCCCTTTAGTTTGAGACAATTCAACAACAACCAAATTTGGAGTCGGATGATTGAAGAGGAAATCAATGTCTTTCTTCTGGGTGTGGTAGAGATGTTCCAGTTGGTGAGGGATTGGTTGAAGCGAAGCCAGCTGGGCCCAAGGGTGCTTCAAAACCTCCTGAAGGATGGGTAGAAATGGAATCGGAGCTGTCAATGGGTGGCAAGTATTGGCATAGTGGAAGACCAGGTCCTGTACAGTAGGAGCAGGTCCAGAGATGTCGAGGCCCAAGGCAGTGGCCATGTGGACTAAGATGTCCAGGAACTGCTTGACATCCTCAGAAGCAGAATCAGGAGACAGATCTCCAAATGCTAGAGGCAGTAAGGTGTGAGATTGCGGTGTGGAATTCGTAGAATCACCGTCAGAATCAAAAGAACCAGAAGAAGGAGACGATGAGCAAAGGGATTGAGAATGACAATGTCAGGCTGGTCCCGTTACAGAAAGAAGAGCAGATGGAGCAGAAGCCAGCAGAACCATTGGGGCCGGTAGCGAGACTGGAATTTGCACCAGTACCAAGGTCAGGGTGCGAATCGGTACCAAAGTCAATGCCGACGAAATGGGCAGTACAAACAGGATTGGTGCAACAACAGACTCTGTTGACAACAAAGCTAACAGAGATGTTGGCAGGCTATATGCAGGGAGACCTTACAGCTGCAAGACACATACAACTTAAACAAAGATGACATAAGAAGGAGGGAAGAGTCCTTACAGTTTTTGTTGTAAAAGACAAGAAAAGCAAACGAAAGACGAAGAAAAAAGGCCAAGAATTGAGGAACTGCTCAGTGAGGAAGCCTTCCAAGCTGCTAACAGGTCGGCAGATGAAAAG
The DNA here is from genome assembly GCA_948474755.1 of Ctenosaura bakeri. Taxonomy (NCBI): domain Eukaryota; kingdom Metazoa; phylum Chordata; class Lepidosauria; order Squamata; family Iguanidae; genus Ctenosaura; species Ctenosaura bakeri. The sequence continues at coordinate 633,379 of CAOLHI010000311.1, forward strand.
AAAGTGAGGAGAGACCATTAGCTTGGTTGGGACTGAGTATGCTCAGTACCAGATGGGGGAGGGTTTCCCGCCAAGCTGCTCAGCTCTGGAACTTTCCAAAAAGCTACTGTGCATGCGCGAAGATTCCCATTGTGTGAGGCACAGAGACCATGAAGCAGAATCTCAGATTCACAGCTTGGGTGTACTCCTGAATTTGAGCCTGTATGACCAGGAATCATAGAATCATAGAAATGTAGAGTTGGAAGAGACCACAGGGGCCATCCAGTCCAACCCCCTGCCATGCAGGAACACCCTCAAAGCACTCCCGACAGATGACCATCAAGCCTCTGCTTAAAAACCTCCAAGGAAGGAGACTCCATTACACTCCAAGGCAGCATATTCCACTGCCGGACAGCCCTGACTGTCAGGAAGTTCTTCCTGAGGTTCAGGTGGAATCTCCTTTCCTGCAGCTTGAATCCACTGCTCCTTGTCCTGGTCTCTGGAGCAGCAGAAAACAAGCCCTCTCCTTCCTCTACGTGGCATCCCTTCAAATATTTAAACATGGCTATCATATCCCCTCTTAGCCTTCTCTTCTGCAGACTAAACATAAGTATGCTAGCTTTACCCATTCCTTGAGATGTCTGATCTGGCCATGGTAACAGATGCCTCGATTACATTCTGATTGGATTACTGTTTGGAGATGCCTTTGGAAACTGTTCAGAAACTTTCGCAGGTCCAAAATGCTGCAGTCAGGCTGTTGACTAGGGATAGTTATAGGGAACATATACGACCACTATCGAAACAGCTTCACTGGCTACCAGTCCGTTTCTGGGCAGAATTCAAAGTGACCTTTAAGCCCTCTATGGGTTGGGTCCATGATGTCTGAAATACCATATCTCCCCATGTGGGGCCCTTTTCGCATGCTGTTTCTCATGTGAAAGGGCCTCCAGAGTGTTGCGTGATTGCAAGGGCTGTTTCACATGACATCCTCACAATCGCGCGAGGCTGCTGGGGCCAGCAGGTGCCGATTGCACAATATATCACTTTCAGCTTCTTGCCAAAAATGATGCACAATTACACGTCCCTCCGGGACCCCATACACACTTACCTTGAGTGCAGAGCCTCTAGAGACATAGCCCTTGTGCTCCCTCCCCCTGCGCAGCCTGGGAAAGTACCCGGCTGCGTTGTGGAAGGAAGAGGCGAAGCCCTCATGCTTCCTGCTGGCCAGCAGGGAGCTGCTGCAGAGAAGAAGCAGAGGGGATGCGAGTGCCTCTCACAAGAGGCTGCTCGCATGATCCCCGCGTGCCCACGCCGCAATCAGGTAAGCTGTGGAAAGGGCCTGAGTCTGCCCAACTTTTAAGATCTTCCAGAGAAGGCTTTCTCTTGGTCCTACCACCATCACAAATATGTTTGGTGAGGATGTGGAAGCCAGCCTTCTCAGTGGCTGCTCCTAGATTGTGGAATTCCCTTTTGTGAGAGATTTGGTTGGCCCCCTTCTCTCCTTTTCTTCCCTGGTAGGCTAAAGCCTTTTTTAAAATTCAGATAGGCTTTCTGTTGAAAATTTATATAATTTTCAGTATGTATGTATGTATATTGTTGCTTGCTTTTAATTGTACTGTTACTGAATTCTTTTTAAACTTTTGTATAGATAACGCTTTGAAAAATGAATACATTTAGTTGAGGCAGATGGGCAACAATTTAATTTCATTTTTTCATTATGTCATATTTATAATAGAAATAACTTGAAGTTTAAAGAATATGAATGCAGGAGGAAAGTGAAACATCCCTAGACCTGGACAGTGTGTTTTCTAAAGAAAACCATATGGCCTAAGAATGTTTGGAAGAAGGGCTGGTTCCTACTGTGACAAATAGGACTGAGAACCATTTTTTCTGCACTGTTCGTTTATTCACATAGTTATATTTCACAGTATGCAAGGAATGGCACCACAATTGATTTTTTTTTTAATTTTATAAAAAAATTTTATTATTAAAACACAAACACACAAACAATTACAATAACAACACAAAAATTCACCTATCCAAATGATATTAAATAATACAAAATATTCCTAAACTTCCACCTTAACCTTTGAGTCAATAAATAGTATACTAACTCAATAACAGTTTTCCATATATTTCTTCATCAACTCCTCCCATAACATAATTTAACTCCTCCTCATTTTAATCCCTATCACCGTGTCCATTAATTTTGAGATATTGTAATACTCCTTCCCAATGTTTAAAGAAATTTTTCTTATTTTCACCTCTAATAATTCCTGTTAGTTTATCCATTTGAATAATCTCAATTAATTTCAACTTCCATTCTTCTATCGATGGGATAGTCTTTTCTTTCCATTTGCGTGCTATCACCATCCTTGCTGCTGCAGTCATATAAAATAATTGTTTGCCAACTTTCTGGTCAAGATCAGCCTTCCACATCGATAATAAATATGTTTCAGGAGTCATTTCAAATTTTAACTTCAGTATCAATTCCATCTGACCATGAATCTCTTTCCAAAACTTTTTAACCATTTTACAGGACCACCATGCGTGAAAAAAGGAACCTACTTCTTCTTCACACTTCCAGCATTTATTTGAGTAACTCTTAGTCATTATTGCTAACCTCTGAGGGGTTAAGTACCATCGAAGGTACATCTTATAAATATTTTCTTTGATATCTTGACATAATGTATATTTTAGTGTTCTAGTCCACAACTGTTCCCATTGTTCCATCATTATTGGCCGATTAAAATTTTGGGCTCATTTGATCATAGAGGGCTTCACGGTTTCTTCTTCAGTATACCATTTCAATAGAATTTTATAAATATTAGAGATAACTTTGACCTCCTTTCCATATAATACTGCATTTAATTCCTCTTCCATTATTTGATATTCATTATTTTTAATGTCAATTTTGAATTTTTCATATATTTGTCTATAGAGTAACCAATGGCATTTAATTCCTGACTCATTTAGTTCTTGTTGGGATTTAATTTTAATCTGTTTTGACTGTGTCAAAATCAAATCTTCATATTTTATCCACTTATTAAATAAAATATTTTCTCTTTTAAAGAAAGCCTCATGGGGGAAACCCATTTTGGAATACTTCTACAGGCTCTCCACACATATTTTTGCCACACTTTAATAAGAGCTTTCCTTAACAAATGTCTATTAAATTCTTTGCTCACTCTCCCCTTTTTAAACCAAATATAGTAATGCCATCCTTGCCCCAATCCGTCACCTTCTATTTGTAATAATTTGCTATTTTCTAATTTGATCCATTCTTGAATCCAATTTAAAGCACAGGCGTGAAAATACAGGGTCAAGTTTGGTACTGCCAATCCCCCTCTATTTTTCTCATCTTGCATAATCTTCATTTTAACCCTGGGTTTCTTCCCTCCCCAAATAAATTTACTAATCTCTTTTTGCCAATCATTTATCACTTTATCATTTTGAATTATTGGAATAGTTTGAAACAAATACAATAATCTTGGTAACACTGCCATTTTAATTGTTGCGATCTTACCTAACCATGATAGTCTGAGGTTGCTCCAATTCTTAAGGTTTTTAGAAATTTCTTTCCATACTTTAGAATAGTTGTTTTTGAAAAGATCAGAAATTTTACTAGAGAAAACGATACCTAAATATTTAATTTTAGATGCAATCGTAAAACCTGTATCCATAGCCACTCTAGTCTTCTCTTCTTCAACCATATTTTTCGTCAACACCATCGTTTTTTCTTTACTAACTCTCAAACCAGAGTATTTTCCAAAATCATTTAAGATATTTTTCAAGGTGTTTAGAGAACCGTCTTCATATTCTAGCATAATTGCCAAATCATCAGCAAATGCTCTAATCTTATATTCTTTACCTTGTAATTTAACTCCTTTTATTCTATTATTGTCTCTAATTTTTAATATTAACACTTCTATTACCAAAAGAAATAGCAATGGAGATAACGGGCAACCTTGGCGTGTCCCTCTTTGTATCGCAAATTTTCCCGTTCTAGATCCATTAACGATAATACTCGCATATTGTTTCGTATAAATTGTTCTTATCCAATTTATAAAATTTAAACCCAAATTCATCTTTTCACAAACTTTAAACATAAATTCCCAATTAACCGTATCGAACGCTTTTTCAATATCTAAAAATAGAGAAACTATTTTTTTCTGGGGATGGTTTTCACAGTATTCTAATATGTTAATTATATTCCTCACATTATCCTTTATAAACCTCCCAGAGAGAAATCCTGTCTGTTCCTGCGAAATTATCTCTTTTAAAACTGTCTTTAATCGCTTTGCTAAAATAGCAGTAAATATTTTATAATCTGAATTTAATAATGATATCGGGCGGTAATTTCTCATATCCATCGGGTCTTTTCCTTCTTTTTGAATTAATGTTATATTAGCCTCTTTCCATGTTTCTGGTAAGTCCCCTTTGATTGCCTCATTCATGATGAATGTTAAGATTGGAGCTAATTCATTTTGAAAATTTTATAAAATTGGGAGGTAAAACCATCTGGGCCCGGTGCTTTCCCTGTTTTGGCCTCTTGAATCGATTCTAATACTTCTGATACCGTTATAGGTCTATTTAATTCCTCACGTTGTTGGTCCGATAAAATGGTCAGATTTTGATTTTCTACATAAGCACTTAATATCTCCTGCTGAGATTCTTGGCCTTTATAGAGTGTAGTATAATAATTCAACATAATTTTCTTAATCTGATGAAAATCTGTATACACAGTATCTCCACTCTTTAATTTTAAGATCATCGTTTTTTCTTTCCTTCCTTTCAATTTCTGTGCAAGCCACCTTCCATTTTTATTAGCCCATTCGAAGTTGAACTGTTTGGAGTAGGTTATCCTCTCTTGGACTTCCAAGTCAATTTCCGATTCAATTCGCTTTCGTAGGAACTTGATCTCCTTCAATATTTCCTCATTTGTTGGATCTTGTATTAATTTTTCTTCTTTCCTTTTCAATTCCTCCTCTAATCTCTGAAAATTCTCTCTTTTCCCCTTATTAATTCTTGACTTTTGTTGTATACATAATCCTCTTATTACGGCCTTAGCCGCATCCCAGACAATCCAATGTTTAACATCTTTATCAAGGTTTTCTTCAAAGTATAATTTTAATTGGTTTTTAACTTTGGTCACAAACTCTTCCTCCTGAAATAACTTTTCGTCTAGCCTCCAATTAAATGAGTATTCCTCTTTATATTTTAATTCTAACAAAATGGGATTATGATCTGAAAACTTTCTCGGCAAGATCTCTTGCTTTTTAATCAATTTAGCCAAAGAGTTTGTAACCAAAAACATATCAATACGGGAAAAGGATGTATGGGGCTCTGAATAAAATGTAAAATCCTTAGTATCCCCATACTTATATCTCCAGACATCCAATAAATTCAGATTATTCATCATATTATCAAAGGAAGTCGGAAGTTTTCCTTGTTTCTTTTTAATTGTTATTTTCCCAGATTTCCTATCCAATCTAGGGTTAATCACCCCATTCCAATCTCCTAAACATATTAGATTTCTATACTCTAATTCCATAATCTTATTAGACAAATTTTTATAAAAACTCTCCTGATTCTTATGTGGACCATAAATATTTATCACCAATATTTTCCAACCTTGCCAATTGATTTCTACTCCTATATAACGACCTTCTTCATCCTTTAAGATCTCTTTAGGGTGTAAGCTCACTTTTATATATAAAACAACACCCCTCTTTTTGGTCTTCGAAATTGCCGCAAATTCTTTACCTATTTTTTTATTTCGAATCAAGTAAGCTTTTTCTTTTGGTATACGTATTTCTTGTAAACCCACTATATCTAATTTTTTCTTTTCAATACAATAAAAAATTTTCCTTTGTTTTTGGGGCGTTAACAAACCTTTAATGTTCCAAGAGAGAATTTTCAGTGTCATAGTAGAAGAATTTAGATTTAAATTTCACTTAATAATTTTCTTCACCAGATTCTATGCTTTCTTCACTTCTTGATTCGTTGCCTGTAACACCAGCTCCTTTTTCACTATCTTGTTCTTGGACTTGATCCTTCTTTTTAGCGGGTTGATTGTCTTCTCTACTCTTCCCCTGATATGACCTGTTTCTTGATTGCTCTTTCCCATACCTTTTCATAAAAGTTTTCGCCTCCTGAACAGTATCGATCTTGAAATGCTGTTCTTGAAATCGAAAACTAATTCCTTCCAACTTCCCCCATCTATATGTTACATTACGAGATTTCAAAAATGATGTGATAAATCTATATTCATTTCTTTTCCTCAAAATTCGAGGAGGTACATCTTTGTAGATCTTTACTCTCATCTTGTCTATTATCAGATCATGTTCCAAACTCTTTTGGATTATTTCTTCTCTCGTCTTCTTCCGTACTAATTGAACCATTATGTCTCGGGGAAGCCGCTTCTCTCTTGCTACTTTTGAATCGATCCTATACATTTTATCAATCTCCCACTCCATCTTCTCCAATGTTATATTTAGATATTTGGCCAACGGCGGGATTAATTTTGCGTATAAATTTTCATCTTTACACTCCTCTAAACCTCTAATCTTAATATAATTCTCCCGAGCTTTTAGATCGACCAGAGCCTTTTCATCCAGAAGACGTTCCTGTTGTCTTATCATATTTTCTGCTACATCTTCTATCTCTTTTGTTTTGATCTCAATTACTTCAACTCTTTCTTGTGTTTTCTTAAGGTCTTCTTGCAGCCCTCCAAGTGCCACTTTAAGGCCCTTTATTTCATTTTTAAAGTCTTGCTTTATCTCTCCTCTAAGCTCTTTCATTTCCTGCCTCATTTCCAATTTAATATTTCTTATTTCCTCTAATAAAGTCTGTTGAAAATTATCAACTTTTTCTACCTTGTCTGATTTATTTTGTTCAAACTTGGTGGTTGGTTCTAAAGATAGTTTCCTTTGATTTACAGAAGTTTTAGTTATTCTTGAACTCATTCTAGTATCCATCACAGTATCACAAATTGTTGAAAACGATGGAATTATACCAAATGGAAACTTAATTGGCTTCGACAGCTCTGTTAACATCCAATTCTCTATTACCACAGAACAACCTTATTACCTATTGTCACAGATCAACCTTATTATTTTAACACATTAACTAAATAACAGAATATACAGAATATACACTCAATATCTATCCAAAAATACCTTTTTGTATATATCAAAGTAAAATTTTGTATATATCTATCCAAAAATACCTTTTTGTATATATCAAAACTATCTCAGTAGTATATATAGGATACAGCAAAAAAAATATCTATTCAATCAAATCACTCCCTCCCCCTCCAATCCTAAAATAACCCCTCTACAACAATATTACCGATAAACAATATTATATGTATTATAATCTTTAGATCAAATCCAGTAGTCAAAAGAGGAGAGAGAAAATACAAAAAAAAACCTTATACATATATATATAACCACTAAACAAACCAAAAGCTCTAAGTAAAGGCAATCTATCTAAGAAAACAAATTAATTATAAAAATTTATAAAAATTTAGGAAGAGAGAGAAAGGGAAAGGAGAGAAAAAGGAAAAAGAAAACAGAATGAAGTTTAAAGTTTTAGGGGACCTTTAGAAGAAGAGAGAACAAGAAGGGAAGACTCCAGCTTCAGAGGAATTTTCTCTTGCTCTTATACCCTGTCCAAGTTGTATTACGCAGGGCTTCTCAAGGCTTCTCATAAGCTCAAGTCCTCAGCGATCTTCCTCCCCCTTCTTGCTGTCCCCTTCTCGTTCGTCTACAGCTCTCCTCAGGCTGCTCAAGTTTCACTCTTCTGTAATTCAGTCTTATTCCAGACATGATCCTAATATATATAGTTTGTCAAATCTGCTTTAAGTTTGTTCCAAACACTTATTCCAGCACGTTCCCCCTTTTCAGTTCCAACTAAACAACTGTCTGCGACTAATCTTCTTCCGCCGCCATTATTCTTCTGTCCTTTAGCACTCTCACACTCTCAGATCCATTCCTTGAATCAGTTCAATCCCACGATCGATCAAATAATTATATGAAATAAAAAAAGTCTAGCTCTGCCCAACAGGTTCCAAATTTTGCTGTAGCAAAAACGAATAAAATAGGGAAGGGAAAAAAGAAAAAAAAACGCCAAAAAAACACACCAATTGACGCTAGAGTTCACCCTCTTCTCCTCCAAATTAAATCCCCTCACTAGCATCGCTCTATAGATTTTTCCTCCTTTCAAAATTTCCTCTCACCCTTTAGAGTCTCCGGGATTCTTTGAGTCACCAGGGAGAGAAAAAAAAAGCTGTTTAAAGCTCCTCGCCGGTCAAAGCCTCTGCGGGTTTTTGCAAACAGCCCGAAGGCGCCGCTTTTTGCATAGCATCACCGGTTGGTCGGGGCTGCTCCAGTCCACCGTCTCTCGCTCTCCACCCCGAACACAATCCTGCGCTCGAGGTGCAGCACCGGGATTCCCTAGACTTCTCGAGCCCCCCTTTTTGGACTCTCTATACCAAGAGGGTACCTTATCTGGCCAGATGATCGCCAGAAATCGTCAACCACACCGGCAAAGATCCTCGATCCGTGATCGCTTCACTGAGGACCTTACCGCGGCGCCATGATCGAACCGGAAGTCGATTTTTGTTAAAAACAGCATTGTATCTTTCATGAGAACTGGCATTTTCTACCTCATTCTAACCTGCCTCTCAGTTTCACTTTTGGACACAGGAAGCTGATGACCTTTAGGGAGTTATCAACAGTGACTTAGTAACCTTGTTCTTGAACATTAATAGCTAATTTCAGATTTAACAAGGTATAGTGTACACATCACAGGAGCAAGAGTTCAAAGTTGCATGTGATTTATTTGTGAGCACTGTTCTCTTTATTGCCCAACACAAATAAAGACACAACCCATAGGTCTTCCAGACAACGATCAGAAACAAAAAAGTATCAAGAAACCAGTGCAAAAATGGCATTTTCCATTTCTTCCTGTTTGGTATTATCTTACACAGCACATGTCTGCCTCAGAGGATCATAGGTACATCAAGAAGGGATTAAGAAATCCAATCCAGTTCACATTTTATACATTGTTTCTGGCCTAACAGTTTAATAAACAATACGGAACACAGTATGTCTTAAATAAAGAAGAAATGTGATCGCATTAAGGCAGCCTTTGCCCCAACTGTATCCATATATGTTTAACTACAACTCACATCATCCCTAGAAAGCTTAGTGATTGGTCCTACCATCACATGATGGTAGAGTTGTAATCTACTACAGCTAAAAGACACTTGTTAAGAGATACGCTACACAAAGGTCTATAGCACATAGCACCAGATGTGTTCCTCAAATATGCCTGAGATAATTTTGTTGTTTTTTATGCACTTGTGAAATAATTTGTACCAGATCAGATTTGAAATTGGGTTTTGATTGACCATACTTCTTCCTTTATAGAGTCAAGATCTCCTCAATTATTATATAACATACACAAGCTTAATGTGCATGCTGGGTATTTCATATGTATTAGAGAGAAAGAGAGAAGAAGGGAAGAATAGAGATTGAGATATATATAAGAGCAGGGGGTAGGTGATGGGTATCTCATAGTTCACGATGATAGGTATGTAGATAGATAGACATATAGTTGGGACTTATTCATATTCCCCTCACGAATAAAAAACACAACATAAAATTATTTCTAATAAGAGCCAGAAAAGCTCTCATTTATGCTTGCAGAATAAAACAATATGCCAACAATATTGTTTACTATATTATATACTATATTGTTTTTAATTATTTTTAATTAAATTATTTAATGTTTTTAAACTGTTTTTATTGATTGTGAATTGCCTTAAAGACCTAGTGGGTTGAGAGGTGATGAATTAATGCCTTGAATAATCTTGAATAAGGAAGGAAGGAAAATATCAGAAGAGAAGGAAGAAATATTCTAGCTAAAAGGACCAGAATACTGTATGAAATGATATAGCAAATATCTGAGACTTATGAATGCTGTGTCACCTCTCTTATTTTACTCCACCTTCATCAAGAGAATTAAGTGCTTAGAATTTGTTTGTATATTCATTTGTGGTTGAGTATAGTGAGTCATCATAAGAAATCAGAGTTCAATATTTATAACAATTGCTTGTGCTTTAATACTGCTGGCATCCATTGATCTAGTCACAGAACTCACAGTCACCTGACTACATAGACACACTCTAAAGACTGATTCTTCACTGTCTGTGAAATCAAAGGGGACTACTACATACAGCCACCACGGGCTTTGGGTTCTCAAAAATTGGTATAAGAAGCTCTGTTAGCGTCTCTTTTTCCCACATTCAAATGTTTTATATCTCAATTTCATTCTTCTCCAATATGAAGAAATTTGTATGGTAATTGGTAATTTTTTTTAAAAAAAAAATCAACTGAAATGAAATTCTCTCCCAATTATAACATTACTAAATTTATTTGCAACAGCTAAAACTAACATAGAGAGTACCACCTTATATATAGTTCCCATTTAATTGGTAGAAATGAGGAGCCTTTCAGAAAAAACAGGGAGGAAAAGCCTAATTCAGCACTCAAATGACACAGTGATTCAAACCTAAACTTTTAGGACTAAACCATGCAAGTTCCACATTATTTTTTAAAAATCTAAAATTTTTTCTATTCAAAATATGAATAAATTTTCACATTTTGATAAATTCCTATCTAGAATGAGTGAAAAAGTGCTTTTCTCCTAACCCTAATCAAGACAGTTGTCACAATCTGCCAAGCAGCATTAAACTCCCATACTATGTAATTGTACTTGAGTTCCTTAGATAGCCCCTAGTTATACTGTCATTAAATGCCAGATGTCTTCAAATTATGCTCTGAAAAGGCCATATCCAACCATCTAAATGCAATTAAACTGCTGCTGTTGGAAAGATGGGAGTTTTATTAGCAAGGATAAGACCACTACTTTTAAGAAGAGGCTGGTCAACACTACCAACAGCTTGCCTGAATTTCTCCTATAGCAACAAGATTTGGAAGATTTGGAAGGCACCTCAAAGTTTTTGTAGTGCAACCACTTAAAGACAGCTGATTCTACTTGCTATGTTTATCTTCTTTCTTTAAAAACACAGCAAAATGGAGCCTTGCCTGCTCTAACCATGCTTCCTTTTACCTGACTGAACCACTGATATAATACTGCCTATGCTCATGCAATATACTGTGACATCCCAAGTACCACTGAGTGACATCTTTAGATACATGTGGTATAAACTGTAACAGAAGAACAAAGTACCATTTTAAATCTCACAGACTACATAATGGACACCAGTGTAGTCTAAGAAATATATTAGTGCTCTGATTCATCCATAAGATTGATTACACACAGAAAAAGCAAAAACAAAACAAAGCAATACCTATTGACAAAGAATCACAGAATCACACAACCATAGAACTGGAAGGAGACCTATGGGCCATCAGGTAGAACCCACTGCTCAAATGCACCCCCAGCAGGTAGCTATCCAGCCTCTTTTTGAAGATTTCCAGAGAATGAAAGCCCACATCTTTCAGCCAAAACTCTTTGGATTTCCAAGATGACTATCATCATCCTTGAAGTACCTATTAAAACCTTCACAGACATTAAGAAATAAATAGATATATAGTTTAGACATAGATGATGCAGTGGGCAGCAATTAAGAAGATATAACCAGATGTGAGTAATTCTATGCATATTTTTCTTCCTCTGTATTCTCCTTCATCAAAATCTGAAGGGATCATCATCCACTGTAGTCTATATTGATCTTATAATAAATTCCCTTAAACCTACTCCAGTTGTCCTTATTTACAGTTCAACTGTGGGATCATGTGGATTTCAACTTGGAAATCTCATCCAGTCCAGTGGCGTCACACTTACATGTATATTGACAGAGTCAAACATTTTTTCAGATTAAAAGTGTACTTCTGTACACTCATTTTGTATGCTCACTTCAGAGTCTCAAGAGTATATAATATTTTATTGTCATAACCAGCATTCTCTAAGAATAGATATAGCTTCTTAGGAAATAACTTACAGATGTTTATTTTAGTACAAAAGTCAATAGAGGTCAAGAGCCACTAATTAGAACCAGTTTTCTTGACGGAGAAAAAAAAGTTTCTCTTTCTCACAAAAACAGACAACTCTACTACGAATCTTAATTTATCATTCACCACAGTACTCAGCATGATTATGAGCCCGCCTGAAATCTCAGATCATCAGCAGACACCCCGTTACTTGTTCTAATACTCTGCAAGGCTAGGCTGGTGGGAATACACAGCAGGGCTTTCTCTGCAGCAGCACCTCAATTGTGGAACTCCCTCCCAAAGGAAGTCAGGCTGGCTTCATCCTTTTGGAGCTGCTGGTGGGCAATGAAGACTGTGTTATTTCAGTTGGTTTTGGGATCTTAAAATTAGGGATATCTATTCTGATTTTTCAAAACAATTTTCAGAGGTGTTTTATTTATTTATTTATTTTAATTTTAAAACTGTTTTCAAACTGGAGAAGTAACAAATGTTTCAACTCGGCTTTAGTTATTTATTTTATATTTTGAAAGGGGTTTAACTATTGTTCATTGCCTTGGAGTCCTGGTAGGTTGAGAACAGATAGATAGATAGATAGATAGATAGATAGATAGATAGATAGGCAGGCAGACAGATCGATCCATGCTAGCATTGACCCTTTGTTGATTGATTCAATACATGTACTAAGTAAGTGGATTTTTGTTGTTTCAAATTGTTTTGTACTTATGGCGACCCTAAGATGAACCTATCATGGTATTGTCTGAAGGCTGAGAGTATGTGGTTTGGCCAGTGTCACTCAGTGGGTTTCTATGGCCAAGCAGGAAATTGAACCCTGGTTGCCAAGAACACGGTCCAATACTCAAACCACTAAAACACACTGGTTTTAAATAAGTGGGTGGCAATAAATATATAGATGTATAAAGGCATGCACATGTACACATCCCACATATGGGTAAATAAACCAGGTGACTGCATTTGCTCACAAACCCTCCCCCCACATACACCTACACACACACATGAGTGTGCACACCACAAACATAGAAACAGTACTTTGACAAGAGGCAATGGCCTGAGAAAACTCCTACAAGATGCTCACCTAGTCCAACAAAAGACTTAATGCTTCCTAATTAGAAACATATGAGTCATCATTTTAAATGAACACAACTAATGGTGTGATTAAAATTGGTACTGCTTTATAAGATTTACAATGACGCCGATAGTGCCATTACTAAATACATCCATTTTAGAAGAACAAATCCCTTCACTAAAACTAAGCCAGCTGTAAGAATTTGTTACAGTTTCATCTTCCTTGTCGCATGAGAACTGCCCACATGAAGGCTTCCTCTGGGGAAATGAAGACATACTTACACAAAAGGTTCCAAATGAAGATTTGGACTTAGTTATGAGAACATAGCCCAGTAACACTGTGAAATGGCCTCCATCGGATTTATGAAGTCAGCAACCTAGATCAAGTATCTTTATGGTGATGCTTGTATACTTTTTCTGTCTCCTGTCTTACCCATATAATTATTTTGGGGGAAATGTCTTGTTGTTGTTTTGTGAAAGAGGAAAGAGCACTTGCTCTGCCCCTTATATCCAGCTTCATCCCTCTCCTCATGTAAAGAGAAATGAGTTTGAACTCCTTGGATGTTTTAGGGTTCCCAGTTGTGTGAACATGGGTGGTAAAAGATCCTCATTAGTCATTTTATGGGCCTTGTAACATGTCAGCCTTCAAGTATGTAAGATGCACACGCCCATTCCTATTCTGCATGATATTGCAATTATATGATATATGTGTATACCCACAGGTATCCTGTATCTACCGTATTGGCCAGCGTATAAGACACACCAATGTATAAGATGTGTACCCCATTTATACACTGGCAAATACTCTCTTCCAGCCTATAAGACACACTGACATATAAGACACACCCCATCTTGAAACAATATTTTTCAGGGGGAAAAGTGAGTCTTGTATGCCAGCAAATACAGTAATCACCTGTGCAAAAATGAGACACAAGACTCAGTTCGCACAAGACTTCCTTCTTGGTATATGTAATGTGCTTGTTCACTTCATCAAATTTTTTGACCTAAAGCATCAATATGAATACAAGAAGAGCTGTACTATATTCACTGCTGGGTGAGAAAACTTTTGAAATTTTTCATTTTTGCAAGAGGGGATGAAATAAATGAAGATTTATCCCCTTACTGTATGTTTTGAAAAATATGCTAGGGTATGGTGCAGAGTGTTCTTTAGTAGAGGGACAGTGGTATTTTTTTTAAAGTGTATGTGCCCATCAGGACAGTTATCATAACATACTCCTAAGGATAGTCCAAAAATGAACTTGGTTATGTTGACTGATAGAAACAAGTTCTAGCAATAGTTATCTCCACCAGCTACAGTTCCTATGTAAGCTAGAGGATCTGAATTACCATTCAAGATCAATCTTGCACAAAATGAGTTCTATTACAAGAGGGATAACTGAAAATGTCAGCTGAAATCCTGCACGAGGGTCATGTAGTATAACTCTCTGTGAGTAGAGTTAAACATTGTGCCATGTGTTGAATGGAAATGTTGCAAAACCAAATGCACAACTGAATGCACAAATAAACAACCAAATAGATATCCATGTGTGCAATCACTCTGCACACACAAATCCACTTCTCTAACCCTGAATTGATGCAGATGTTCCACATCAGACAAAAATGTCCAATTGCTTCTGAAAGACTCTGCCAATGGGATGCTAATCCACCCAACACATTGATACTGGCATTATCAATATTTCCCACACCCATAATAAGGACATGAAGGCCTGAAGGGGGGAGTGGATGGGGTCATTGATGCCTCCTCTTAACCAAAAGTACTGATGCTTTTATCTTGTGAGCTCTTATCCACTTCAACAGTACTTCTTAATGATGTGGGGCACCAGCAGGGTTACCAATGCATCAGAAGCTCGCACCCTGTTCGTATCTGGTGGCTATTACTGCTTCTTTCTTTCCTGAAAATTCATCAGGGACCAGCAGCTCACAGACTGGAACTAGGCCATGGACCACCAGTTTGAGTAGCACTGCATTATAAAATTGTTGCCCAGAGCTGAAGCTCACGGTGCTGTCTTTCTGGAACTAATTTTTTTTTTTCCATTTCATTTCATCATTATTTATGTATATAGGAATTCATTCCACGGCTGCTAACCACTTTGGTTTGGACTCCTGAGCTTATGCTGAACATGCAGTTTCTACTGTTTTTCATGCTTTCATATTGATAGCAAAAACTGAGGTTTCATGGGCAGTTCTATGGGTTGTTGTTTTTTTAAAAAATGTAGGTTTTTATAATATTATATGTCTCTTGATGTTTTTAATTGTTTCAAATGCTCATTAATATTTTTTAACTTTTTGGAAGTCACCTTCAGTCCCACTCTGGGAGAAAGGCAGCACATAAATACAATAAATAAATAAATATTTTGTATTATTATTGTTTATGAGCTGCATCAGGTGCTAGTTTTTAAGGAGATACAGCATATAAATACCTTAAATAGTGTGTTTAGTGCCACAGATGTCTGTATCAGTGCAGTATTTCTGTATTACCTCCAACATTTGCACTTGTGTATTGATTTATAACATATTGAATTAATTCTGAATTAATTAATTCTGTTAAGAATTACATCCACAGACATGTGTACCCAAGGTACAGCATTGATGCACAATTTTTCATGCTATCTAATACCCAATTAAACAAAAACACTTTTCATTATAATTTTTTCTGCCTGTATCCACGAGTAGGTCCTTAAAAAATTACCAAGAACAGTCTGGGGAAAGCAAATATAAAGCACATACATGAGCATAGGGCTGCCTGTGTGTATATTCTTGCATGTTTTCCTTTCACGTAATAAGCATTGTTCTTCCTGCTCATCTATGTTTTTCCTCTCCATCAGAAAAGAAATCATGTCTACAGGGAAAGAGTTTAATGACTTTAAATCCAATCTCCTGAACACTTTATCCCCCAAGGACAGTCCTGTTCCTGAAAGCTGGCCTTTACCACTGCACACCATCAAAACAAATACCAAGAAGACAACAAAAGCATTCAATTAAAAAAAAATTAAGCTCAGGCTGGGCAGAGAGACTGATGCCTATCACGAGAAACTCCCTTTAAATGGAAGACAGGATCAAGAGAACTGATTTTATATGGGGAAGCATGACAGACTACTGATATTCATTTTAATTTCATATCTTTACCCATCTACAGTATGGAGGCAAACTGATGAACAAGGCTATGATTGACATCTTGTTGAGATTAATTGCCAATACTTCCACTGAATGAATGGTTTGGACTGCACCTACAGTGTCATTTTGGCTAAGAAAGTAGCAGGAAAATAGGGCTAGGAAGAAAACATTGCCTAAAAATGAAATCCACTCCATGCAAAGACACAATTACATGCAGGCATCCCTGCATGCCCTTCTTGGAGCTGTACATAGTAGCACAAGCAAACATTCAGTTCGAAGACATAGGAAACAGTACTGCAGAGAAAGTTGAGATATCATCAGATCCAATTTCCAAAGTCCTTTACTGCTGTGAAATAAGTTTTCTGTGGTGCTGCTTAGCTTGTTTCCTCAATCAGATGCCTCCAGTGTAATGGGATCAGGAAGAGGGATAGTGAAATGGAAAAAAAAAAAAAACAAATCAAAGAAAAGGAATCTCATCTCACCTGCCGTTAAGTAAAAGAGAAACTTAATTCCTATTGTAGGTAGGAATATCCAGTTGGATCCTGTAGGGACTCTGAGGATTTTATAAACCATATTTATTTGGGATTAAATTTTTTCAACCAAGGAGGAATAGCCTCATAAAAGAAATGTGCCATAGGAAAGTGTGCTCCTGAATAATAATGTATCATTGCTGATATCAGAATAGTAAATTGACTATAATACAGATGATGTTGCCACTCCATTCTAGTCTTCACGATCATTTCTACCAAGGCAAAAAGGAAAGAAAGCATAAAGACAGGAGAGAGGAGGCTAGGTCACTGGTCTTTAGTTTACTAACATCAATGAATGTCCTTTACTGTAGCAAATTATTCTGAAAGTAATGATTGCACTGGTAAAAGGTACAGAACTGAAGGCGCTCATTATTAAGGTCTTATATTTAACAGCAGTTGAACAAAGAGCATTGGGGAGATGGCAGGCATTCTGTTACTCACCACTAATGCCACATACAGAGCTTAAGCCTAAAGATGGGCCCCTCAGGGATGCCATGCTATTAGCATAGCACAATATGTGCCCCATATGGAAAAAGTCTGAAACAAAAGGTGGCAGTTTATTATGGGAGATTTTCAATGGTCTGTGTCACTTTACAGGTTGCTTTCACTTGTAAAAACAATCAAAATCATACTGGAAAAGAAACTGGACAACTAGAAGTCTGTTATTTGTTTGCAACAGACTTGCAACCATCTTGCAACAGACTCTCACATGTGCCGTTGCATGTAATAGTCCCCAAATAGGATCCTGTTTGCATATGCAGACCACACTTGCTAGATCAGGGCCAGAATCTATAATCTTATGATTGGAGTCTTTGAGCTATGTGCTTACACTCTCTTTATCCAATCTATGGCCATTTCCACACGGGGTTTTTTAAATGGGGCAGAGCGTCCTCCAGGGAGGACATCTGCACCTGGGACCAGACTGGGTCAGACCTACTGAACGTAGATCCGCAGTCCAGCCTGCTCCGGAACGACCCCAAGTGGTCGTCCAGCATGCTTTTGAAAGACCGCTAAAAACAGGTCTTTCAAAAGCATGGAGCGCGCCACTGCGAGCCTGCTCCCATATGCAGATTCTCAGGCTCGCATTGGTGCGAGCCTGCGATCTGCCGGGGGCGGGCTTTAGACTGGTGAACTTCAGTGGTTGGTCGAAACCCTTGACCAACTGGAAGTCGCCATTTTCATCCCTGGACCAGTGCGGAGCAGTGGCCACGGACTGATCCGGAGAAGCGTGGACCGGACAGGGGAGCTCAAAAGTCCGGTGAGTAGCATCATGGGGCGATTCCCTCACCCTGTGCGAAAATGGCCTATGACTACCATTTTATCATACACACTTTATGCATTTGTCAATGAAGGAAAATGATAAAGTGACAACATTCTTATTTATTACTATGGTCCAAATACACTGCTTGTACATATACCATAACAACATTATTTATTTTATCCCACAGGCCTTGTAGGTGGGATATTCCAGTGCTTTTCTCCTTTCTCACAGCCACAATCCTTGGTTGATTTAAGGTGACAGATCATCAGGATCCTGCTAGCTAGGCCAAAGTGAGGCACTCTATAACAAGAATAACATTATTTTCACATCTTGATATGATTTATCACTGTAAGCTTGCTATCTCTATTGATTCAATAGACACTTTTGAGGATAAAGAGAACATTATTAAAACCCTGTTTGGTTGATAGTGCTGGGTATCAAATGAGAAAAAAGGAAAGTCAGTCTCTTAAATCTAATAAAAATTATCCTGATCTCCTAAGATGCATTGTTGGAGCCACTGTATGGAGACCCTGAAAATACTATTCTCTATAGTGTGAGTATGCTGTAGCCTATAGGCCACATGTAGCCCCCAGGTTTCTTCTGTGGTCCTTGGCCCTTCCTGGTTTTCAGGTCCTGCAAGTCACCATGA
The DNA here is from genome assembly GCA_948474755.1 of Ctenosaura bakeri. Taxonomy (NCBI): domain Eukaryota; kingdom Metazoa; phylum Chordata; class Lepidosauria; order Squamata; family Iguanidae; genus Ctenosaura; species Ctenosaura bakeri. The sequence continues at coordinate 652,042 of CAOLHI010000311.1, forward strand.
GCTTGTACTTTTGTTTGGGTAGAGGGGACACATGAAGCCTGCAGTGTTTACCTACTTCTGTTCTAAATGCTAACATGTTAAGCATTGGAGTTAATAAACACCTTGTCTTGTTTCCATTACATGTTACTGGAGTTTAGAGAGAAAATACTGTATTACATTACTCATTTATAACACCATGCTTTAGTTGTTGCAAGGGTAGTGTAGTATTTGTGAGGTTGCCAAATTGCCAGAGTGGAGTCCCCCATCTTAAAAATAGATTGGAAAATTAGTAGAAAAGTGTTACCAAGTGTTGTTAACCATTAGTTTAAAATCTATATTGCTTACATGAACATTGGCTGGGGATAATTTTAAAATATGAAATTGTTACATTTCTTATTAATGGTTACTATGGAACTGACAAAGAAAATGACATATAACACTTTGGTTGATACCATTGCCTACAGTGCCACTATTGTTGCTGTTGTTGCTGCTGCTGCTGTGTAGCTTTTCTGACCTATGGTGATCCTACGGTGAATCTATCACAGGGTTTTCTAGGGGTAAGAGTGTGTGATGCAAGGTCACCCAGTGGATTTCCATGGCCAACCAGGAAATCGAAGTCTGGTCACCACGGTCATAGTCCAATGTTCAAACCACTACTCCATGCTGGCTCTCTCTTTTGTTGCTGGCTTCTTCAAAATGGCTCTTTTTAGAGTTGCCCCTTGCAACTTGGCACTTTCCAGAGGTATACAAATCTAATATCCTGATTACTAGCAGGGATGGTGGAATATATAGCCTAACACATCTAGGAAGCATCAAAAAGCAGAAGACTTCCCTAAAGCACTGTATCTGAAAACCTCTGTATAGTAATTTAAGTTTTACTACTGATCTGCTGCATTTCTTCTCTTCTTGGAGAGCAATATCTTCACTTCCCTTTCATGTGTAGAAAGCAACATAGGTTCAAATAAGGGCCAGCTATTTGAATCCTCCTCCTCCTCCTCCTCCTCCTCCTCCAGTGTGTTCCGGTTTAGAAATTTTCTTCTCCAAGTGGTTGTGTGTACAGAACAGTGCAAAAGACTCTTGACATAGAGTTTGGAAAAAGTTTAATTTTTGGACTACAACTCTCACAATATCCCAGGCAGGGGTCATGATGGCTAGAAGATTCTGGGACTTGTAGTCCAAAAATGTAACTGTTCCAATGTCTGTCCATGCTTATCTTGATAAACATTTGTCAGAAGGTGACAAATCTAGTTCAGATCTAGAAGCTGAGTATTCTAGTTCAAGACTAGATTTGAACCAAGCAGCCTGGTTTAAACCTTGTCTTAACCAAGGCTAAGCAGATTCCCTTTTTTTAAAAAAATTTGAACAAAAAATATGTCCCGACAGAGCATCTCATATAAAATCACTGAATAAAACCTGCAGTTCAATCCTGATACACACCACCCCAGATGAGCACAGAATTACTAAATATTATGTTGTCTGAGTCTAGAGGATGCACAACAGAACAGTTTAAATCTAAAAATGGCTGTCCATCCAGCTGTATACACAGTTTCAATTAATTCCTTTTAAAAGGAAATATACTGGAATGAGAATTTTAGACTTATTTCTCTTTGGGATGATTTTAATATGCAAGAAAACACTTGCTCTTTCTTCCTTGCAAATTTTCCTCCTCGCTTTTCACCCACAGGGGGTAGTGTTCCTTTGATCAGGGTCTTGTGAACTAGCCCTCCTATACATCCCATTTGAGGAACCAAAGACACACCCCTTCCGTCAAGTTAACATCTTGTTTAATCACAATACTTCTGCTAAACTTCAAACAGCAATAAGTGTATATTCCTTCCATGCATACACATGCCTACAAACACACACACAGAGAAAGTGCTGAATCCTTTGCAGATGTAAGCTACTAGCTCTACAAAATTAATCCACAAAGCTAAATGTGTGGGTTTTAACAGTTATTTTCCTTGCTGTCAGATCTGCTCTCCTGTGCTGTTTAGCATCCATTGCGATCGAGACATACCTCTGATAAAGGACTGCTTGTTTGCAGACTGCTCCATATTGATGTGTTTACAATGAAACAAAAGCATAGATGGAGAGAGAATAGGAAATGAGGGCTGGCACAAACAGCTATTTTTCCTCCCCTAACACATATAATATGTGAGCAGTTTCAAATCACCCAGACACTACTTCAAAGAGAGCAATTGCCCTTTAATTTCTGCTCCTTTCTTACTCTTACTCTCAGCAATAAATATGTTTCTAATATTGACAATTAAATGGCCAGGCAGGAAAAGTAAGCACTTCTTAGGTGCTAATCTGAAACTGATAGAACATGGCTTCTCTGTTTTCCAAACCCAGCTTTTTTAGCATGTTGTAGTAACCTGGTTATTTTGGTTTCAGAATGGGATATCCAAAAATGTATGGAATCCATTCCAATGCAGTTGGCATTCACCAACTGATCAATCTTCTCTGTTAGGATGACCTGAAAGCTTCCCTATACCAAATCATATCACTTGGTTATCTAATCTACAAGAGTGGATCATTCTAGCACCCCACCCCCACCCTGTCCCTGTAAAGGGGCAAGGCTCCTGTAAGCTTAAACCACAACAGGATGTGATCTGGCTTTGACAAAGGAAGCCACCTCACTTTTGGCCCACTATCCTTTTGATGGGTACAGAAAGCAAAGTGTACCCTACAAGATGCGCTGGTCTGTGACATATTGGGACAGAATTTTGTTTATCACAGTAGTCATGAAACTCTAAGCCATCTTGGACAAAATGGTTCCAGCACGGATGAAGAAGTGTCTCAGGCCAGTCAGCCTGGAAGCTCTCCATATTATACCCAAAACGGCTGGCAGCAGGGTGGGCAGTATATCAAAAAGGTAAACAACCTACTCAAACTCTGACTCTTAAATGGACCAGAAAAGTGGAGAGAGAGCTTGTATAAATCAAGGAAATCTCCCTTCCCATCACACAAAGTCCTGAACCATACACCTGGGAGAGTAAAGTTGAGTGATTAATCATAGTCAGCTGACCAACCAAGATCTCAAAATTATATTTTCTCCATTATTTTATTTTAGCTGGGGAAAACTTGGTGAGCATGGTGAACACTGCATATATACTATACAGAAACCAACATGGGCCCTCTGGGCTCTTCTCGAAGGCACACACAATTTTTTTTCTAAAAAAAAAAAAAATTAAAACAGAAATTGTATTCTTCATCCAAAATAATTTCTACTTGTATGTATAAAGTTCCACTTTTCAAATTTTATCTTTGGAGTTTTCTTTGCCTCCCAAAAACCAATCTGGCTCACAAACATTCTTGGGATACAGTTTACTGAACTACCAGAGGTGCATATATTTAGAATTCATTCAGTGGTAAAGATGGGGTCTAAACAGGATACAGAAATTACTAGGTTGACTAAACACATTTCCTCACTCTCTGTGCTGGCTCCATTTCACTCTGTTCCATCAACATCTACTGCATGGTTAAAACTTGATAAATATTAAAGTATAACAGCATGCACCTCTGTGCTGTACAGCTAATATTCACAACCATTATAGTTTTCTGGATGCATATGTGTATATGGTGTACAGTATATGTTTGCAGTAAGAAAGAGGTTCTTTTCTTACATTCTCAATTTACAACCAATGGAAAAAGGCTGTCAGCAGTTTTCCTTCTGTCAACAGCTGGGAGATGGTTTTCTGCAGTTAGCTGCAATTTGCTTCAATTATGTGTATTAATCATAGCCTATAAGGACTCTTCTTTCTTTCTTTCTTTCTTTCTTTCTTTCTTTCTTTCTTTCTTTCTTTCTTTCTTTCTTTCATGGACATACTGTTTCTTCTCTCTCAGAGGGTGGGAGCACATACTGCCATCTCCACGTCCCCCTTTCCCTGAATAAGGCTTTGTTTGACCCTTAAGAAATGATAAGCAGGAGCCTTGTAGCACTTCTTGGGACCAAAGCAAAGACTGTTCTGTGAACTGTGATCATGTTTGAATATTCCACTGATCTAGTTGGGGCTGAATGCAGAATTTGGAAGAATTAATGGAAGAACATAACATGTTCCAATAGTTGGCTTGCGTTATACCTCATACTCTATTGTGGGTGATACGGTGAAAAACAGGAAGGAAGGAGAATGTTTTTGTATCACGTGCAAGTGGATCATCATACAGATTTTTTCAATCACTAAAAAGTACCTATTTTTTAGTTATTTTGATAAACTCTTAAATGTAGCTATCATGGCAACCAACCATATTTGTATTAAGCACATCCCAAATGACAAATAACCATCACTTTGGGATTATAAAGGGAGGGAGGGAGGGAGCGAGGGAGAGAGGGAGGAAGTATTGCTCCTTCGATAGCTGGTCAGTTACTCACAGCTACCATGTGGGGTGTTGTACTCAAAAGAAAGGATGGAACAGTTCAGTATGTTTAGATGAGGGAAGAGACAATTAATATGACAATCATCTTCAAATAATCAAAGGGCTCTCACATAGATGAAATGTATATTCTCCTTCCAAGCCAGGGCAAAATCAACAGGTTCAAATTACAAGAAAGGGATTTTCATCTCAGTATTAGGAAGAATTTCCTAATGGCATAAGCAAGTCGGCCACAGAGCAGAATGGCCTGGATTTCCTACACAGGTAAAATGCTAGATTAGAATCCTTTTGTGGTTATATCCAATTCTATGAAGCCCAGGTGAAGTGGTCGAAAAGAGGACCAACCAAGAGCAACTAGGCCAAAGCAAATGGCCTAACAGACTTCCAGTGTGATACAAAGTTGAATTGTCAAACATCAGAGAAAAGAGAAAGCTTTGACTACTTATCCCAGTACTTCTCTAAACATGAGGCTTGTGAAAGAGAGAAAAGGTGGCAAAAGTTAAGAAAGGAATGATAAAATTGAAGGAGAAAATGGAGGCTGGAAATGCTTGACGCAAAAACGAAGAGAAAGGCATATAGTACTGAGGAGAGTGGAATGCAGTAAACAAAAAGGGGTGTATACGAGAGAGAAATCAGGGATGGTACAGTAACAAATCCTCACAGCATGACAAGTGTCTAGTGAAGCATTTCATTTCCCAGCAGCATAATGGTGTGTTATTGCCCATTATCTGTTCTGTCAGTGCTGGAGTCAATATTAAATGAGGGGCAGCTGCATTTAGCTGCCATTCTTCCACCATCTTCCTGTTGCCATGGAGACCCAGATGCCCTTTCAACATTTTCCCACCTCTCTGAGAGCCATTTATCCAGAAATGGATCCAGCATGATGGGAAAGACCATTGAAATGGTCTCTGCAGAGGGTCTTTCTCATAGAACCTGTAAACCCACCAGGGTGCCAATTCCGATGAAGAGATCTATGTTATCGGATCTCCCCCACTTGCCAGTTTAGGATGCCAAAGCGAAAACCGGAGAGGGCTCCTTGGTTGTGTAAAAGAGGGAATTTCAGCAGATGTTGCTTCTTATCTGCTTTCCAGACAAGCAACATCTGCTGAAATTCCCTCTTCTACGCAACCATTAAAGGGGTAAGAGTGCCCTCCAGTTTTCATTCTGGCAACCCTATACCATTAGATTAATCCAACTGTATGGGTTCTGCTTAGGGAGAAGCAGCTCTTGCTTCCCTGGGTGAACCTTTAAAGAGCCTTAGTATTTCTGTGTTATGACACAAACAGTGTCTAGAAGGTGGGAGAGTGACTTACACAATAAATAAGGAAAAGAACACCACTGGGGATTTAAATAAGTATGGGGAAGAGATGAGGTCAATCACATCTATACTCACATCAGATCTCCATCAGAGAAAAAGGGGGAAAAAACTTGTCTTGTGTTCTTGTGTCTCCACGCACATTGTTTAAGACTTATTAGAATATTCAAAGTCTCAGTCCCTTAAAAGTGTTATCTTCATTCTAAGATGGCTCCTGGACTAAACAGATAGAAATTCAATAGATACAGTTTTCACTTTACTCTGTGCTCAGAAACTGATTACATGGAATATGTACAAAAGGCTCAAGAGCTCTAGCAGAAAAAATATGATGAACCCTGTAGAGTGTCTGCAGAACATTTAGAATGAGGAGAATCTCTTAGCCTGTAAACCTAATCTGGCCCGTAGACAAACTGGGTCCCATTCCTCCTGAAGGCCCACACTTTCCTGACCTGGAATGGAGTTCAGCTGTCTCTAATCAGTGACCAGAGATAGTAGGAATTTGCTCTCCTGCACTCAGCTGACCCTCTTGCCCTACAGAATCTTGGTTTTCTCAGAGATCTTCAAAGGTCAGTGCCTCCAGTCATATGGAGTCTCAGAAATGACAGCAAAATCAGGGGAGAATGAGAGACTTGCAGCCAATTCCAACAAGCATTTATGCAGAAAGAAGTATCATGTATTTAAATGGAATCAAGACCCATTGGTTTTCTTCTAAGAGTTGCTAACCTGCACATCTGAATATATATACAAATCAATTGTATTCTACAATGATGGTAGATCCATGCTCATAGAAATGTCTTTACTCAAGAAACCAAATTAAGCAGAGAATTCACAAATAATCATAGGGAATGTATTTCATTCTGCATCCAATTTGAGCAAAATAACACTAGGAAGACTGTCAAAAGAGCAGGAAAGAATAGGAACTGATTTTTTTTTCTTTCTCTCTCTCCCTCTCACGTGAAGACCATGGTAGGAAAGAAGTCATTTGTCACAGAACAATTAGCCTAGCAGACACACCAGGGAGTTCTGTGGCTGTATCATTTGTGGGATGGCAAGAGCTAAAATGACATGTCTCCCGATGGAACTGCTGAGTTGTCCCCAGACCTTTCCTAGGCTGAAATGTTGACTAAAGCTATACCCAAAATTGTCAGTTACTGAGGAACAAAAGAAGGCTGCCAGGCCACAAAGCAAAATCTTATGGATGGATGGCATGTTCAGCTGATATTTACTCAGAAACATTTAAAACAAAGTGTTAATTTGTAACTTTCCAGGAAACCTCTTGGGGAGCACTCCAATGGAGAAAATAACTACTTTGAATTTTTGTGTTAGAGAAATGGATGATCCACCTTTTGTCTTCTCTTCAGCTCTTCCCCTCATGCTGTACTGCCACTTTTCTTGAAGTACACTATAATCAGTTCCTCTCTTCTAACTTCCTGGGTCCTATGCAGTCTTGCTAAACTATTTTCACAACATTCCCATCAAGAGTTGCATGTGTGTGCCATGTGTTCAGTGCAAGCTTCATGTTGAACTGAAATCTTGTTTGTTTCAGGGAAAATCATAAAAAAATTTAACTCCTAAATAATATTCACAGGTAGTCATGATGGCTGTGTGGCAAAATACAAGAAAATCACAAGCAACAATACCATTTGTGGGCCAGCTCCAAAGCCTGAAATACATTATGCAAGCTTTTGAGGCTTCACTGGCTTCTTCATCAGGAAAAGAGGTTAAAAATAATTACAAGAGAAAAAATGGTGACATTAGATTCACAGGCCTACATTCTGTCTGAGATGTTGCCTGCATTGAAATCCTTCAGTACCATCTTAACGGACAACATCTCAGACAGAATCTAGGCCTGTGACTCTAATACCATCACCATTTTTCTCCTGTATGATTTTTAATATCTTTGCCTGACGAAGAAGCCAGTGAAATTCCTAAATAATAGTAGCTTTTTTATGTTGACATGGAGAAAAATCAAACATTAAGAATTAATGCCTTCCAGAACAGAACCATCCTGGATCACGGTCTGGTCAATTTCTCTGCGCCATGTCTTTTAAGTGAATGTTTCTCTCATACATTACCTTCTGCTTTTTTTGTTAACCAGTCAAAGGTCTGACAATGTTTCTCGGGAAATCCAGTTTAACATCAAATTATGGCTGCGGTTCTTTGTTTTGGAGGACTTTTTTTAACCGAGTGGGCTTTTCTACACCTCAAAACTCCTCATAAAAGAGAAAGTAGATTCAAGCTCATTCTTTCCAGAGGAAGGATACGTTTGCTGCTTACATCTTTGAGCTCCTATTCCTAAAAGAAGCAATTCCTGGTTAGGTTCTCCCTTACTCCTTTTAAGCTGAAATCCCTCACTTTCCTCAGATACCCCAGAATCCTGCATTTAGCCAGAGGATTTAATTATCTTAATCTTTTTCTTAAACTCCTGAGTCTGGCCTAGAAGACCTTGCCTGGTTAGTTCATTCTTCTCCTCTTTGCACTGATGCTGCTAGAAGCACAATACCTCCCAACTCCTCTTCAGGAAACTCTAACAAGACCCTGTCACCCTTAAATCTATTTTTCATGGAGCATTTTCCTCTGTGCATTGGCAACTTCATCAGCCTACCCCCTTTTTCTCTGGTGTGTGTGTGTGTATGTGGCTTAGGGCAAGATCTTTGTTGCTCTTACTTTTGAACCTCTCTCTGTCTTTCTTTCTTCTTTCTCTTCTTAGCACCCTCTAAGTTCTTTATTGCTTAGCCTCAGGCCCTGCTGCCTCTTGTACAGCCTTCAGGACTTTGAATACCCTCAATCAAAGCCAGTTCAACAATGTCCCATAACATAAAAGAGGTGAAGCATGCAAATTGAGAATTCTCTCACGCTGGCTCTGAGGTCCTTGGAGGGTTCACACAAAGTGGGAATGGCTGAATTGTTAGGGGTGATAGACTCTTTCCTAGCTTGAAGGTTTAGGAAAATGCCTGATCACCTCCCTCTGGAACTGGTTCTGCCTTCAGCAATTCTCAATGTCATTATCACAGGAACAAAAATATGTGCCAGTGAAAATCAGATGCTTTTGCCAGGGTTGATTACCTAAGCTCACAAGGCATATTGCTTGTTGCCTACTTCAGAGGCCAGTGACATACATGCTTCTTTTTCCCCCTTGGACTTCCTACCAATACCATTGATCAAAGCTCAGAGTCAATTCCCATTTCCCTTGCACACTCTAAAGGGCTGGAAAATATCCAGATGCTGCTGAGGTTTCCTCTGTCTCTTGGCAGTGGCTGCCCCAGCCCTTTTTCTTCTTTAGATTAAAGAGTGCAAATGGCTTGCTTTGGTGGAGTTCATTTTTCCTACTTCTTACATCATCCCGCCCCAGTTGTGAAGTTTGCATTCAAGAGTCCTTTCAAGAGGAGTCTGGGCAACCTGCCTAGTACAGCTGTGGGGGTTCCTGATATTGCTGGAACCAAGCTTTCTCCTTTGGGGCACACATTTTCTCCAACAGCCCCAGGCTTGTGAGCAGCGGAGAAAATACGAAAGACCTTGCTGTGATCTGAAAGAGAATGTGGGGAATTTATTAATCTTTCCTCTTTATCACTCTGTCTGTTAAACATAATTATTCTTTCCTCTTGCTAGGCTCCTAGACAGTCATAATTAGGAATTATGGTAATGAGTGCTCACATAGCTGCCAGCACTTGCGATCAAGTGAGTAACCCATAGAAACAGAATGGTATACCGCCCCTGTGCAAGGCTGATTTTTCAAACCTTTTCCTCTCTAGCTGTGATTTGAATAAGGTATTTTTCTCTTTGGACAATCATAAGGGCTGTCAGAATGTGACGGTACCATGCAGCGCTCATGCTGCCACTTTTCGCATGGCTGAAAGCCCAAAAGCATATATCAAAATCAGTGCTTCCCATTCCAAATAAAAGGAAAACCACAAGGACTAAATTGGGGTGGGCAAAATGCAGCCCATACATTGTGTGCAATCTCCAAGCCTTTTTGTGGTCTTTGGTGCCCTTAGGGGTTTTTTTTTAATGACATCTCATTTTCTTACCTGAATTTAGCAGCAACCAGTGAAATTTGTGGTAGCTAGTACGCAAACCACTAGAGTTAGATCAATACCAAATGCAATATGCTAGTCAATTTAGTTTCTTTTAGTTCAGTATCAGTAGTTAATATAAGTACAGTCAATATTCATACACACACACACACATACATAGTATGAGTGGGTGATTCTATTTATTATTAATGAGTGGGGATTTTTAATTAATTTAATAATATTTAAAGAAGAACTTTTTAAACATCAACTATTTTATAATCTGTTTAAAAAGAAATTTAGCTAATTTTATGTAGATTTTAAAATAATTTTCAACACCCTTCTCCAAAAAACAAAAACCAGAGGCAGTTCTAAGTGGTCATTTTTTAGGCCTGAGTAAATTGGCTGTCTCAACCTTCCAGTCAATGAGACATCATACAAGAGTATCCCTAGCAGATACTAAAGGAAAAAACCCTCTAGTCCAAAGACCTTCAACAATTATGAATGGTAGCCTCTAAGTGCTCAGAAAAACCTCCTATCTGCACTGCTTGCTTAGGACTATAAAAGAAGGAATGCTAAACAATGGCAGGATATGATATACAGTTGGTCACATATTGTGCAGACCTTGGATAAAAAGATGGGAGAGAGAGACTCTACAGTAAATTGGGGGAAAATATACCTTCCAATACTAACAATTATAGGCTCAAATCTGGCAGCTGCTTAGTAGCAAATGGAAAAATCAAGCAGAAAGTAGGTTGTAATAGGGCCCTAGACACCTTTGGTACCATAAAGGCAAGTACAGCTATACTTCAGTTAACAAAGCAGATGTGTTCCTGGGCATTACTTCCTTAACAAAAAAATTTGGCATCAGAGGCAGAAATAAAATGGAAAGAATAGGGATAGGTTCCTGCACCACAAAAAAGAAGAGTTCAGCATGTTTCAGCAAGCTTTTTATTCAGAACTAAATATATGCAAATATGAAATGAAATCACCAAGTCAAATAAGCCTTGTATAAGTAAACAAAAACATTTTGAACCTTTGGCAGACCATTTAAGGGCTTCTTTCAAAATGAGTCCTGGGATGATTTTTCTTTCCTTCATCAGTTCTACTTTTCTTATGAATTAACAGATGTATTCCATTTTGGTGGTCAAATCTATGCTTTTTTAAAAAAAAAAAACATGCTGGGCATAGCTGACGAGGTAGGCTTATCTATTTTCTCTATTTCTCTCTATTTTGTTGTTCACACATGCTCAGTAAGTGTCAGGAGGCATGGCTCCTGTCATAGTATGCTGGCAGTGAAATAGTATCTGTTATAGTATAGGCTGGTAGATGAAAAGGGAGCTTACAATGTATCAATTGCCAATTGTTGTTTGCCATTGTAGGTTTAAAAGCACGCCAAACACTAAATGGGTAATCGCTACAGTGTTTGATGTCGTTCTGCATCTGGCAAAGAGGGAAAAGATCAGAAGGGGGGAATATGAAACTAATGGGAAGGTGTTATGGGAATGGGCATGTCAAAGATAAGGATGCAGAGTTTGTACTGCTCTCAGGGTGAAAGATATGTAAACACCAGAAAGGCCTGGGAAAGTCTGGTGGAGTGATGTGATACTTATGATTTTCATCAGTCATTACAATGCACACCTAAATCTCTATGACAAGATACAGAAACTGTAACCATCCAATGTATGTTAGTCCTGCTTGTTTGCTCTAAATAGATGCTTCTGTTTTAACTCTAAGTGTTTCCTGTGGGCACAAGTTATCCAGGTTATGACAGTAAGGAGTTCTGGAGGCAACAGTTGTTTACCTTGCCTGATGAAGGTAGCCACAAATAGTTAAATTAGGATCAACCACAGAATCCCATGCTTTCTCAAGTTAAGCTTTATTGCACTGTTAATGCAGACTTTAGACAGCAGTAGTCTAAAAAATAAAATTTCCAAGCTCAGATATGTACTAATCATATCAGCAATCCACACTCCTCTGCCCTCCTTTGTTTTGTTGTATAAAAGATAATACACACAATCTAATATGCTTCAGTGATTGTTTTCCCAAGTCATTCTGCAACAGTTAGGAACGGCAATATTTTCTTTATTAAAATTTCAATTCTTGAGATAATTTCACAGGCCCAACCATTGCCCCTGTTTTGCCATTTCTCAAGGAATGGAGCAAAGGTTTCCAAGGGCCTTTTCTAACCCTTTTCTTCATTTCCCATCATGTAGTGATGACCTGAATCTTCATGAGGGTTTGCATAACTTAGAAGTTCAGCCTCCTGGTACCAACCACACTAAATCAGACTCTTCTTGCCATGAATTGCTTTGCTTTCAGTCTTAGTGGCAGCTCTGTCTAATGCTACAATTTTTTTCCACTTCCATCTATATCCTTACCTGCCCAGGCTGAATCTTGCCTTTGTGTGCTGTTCTCTTGCCAAACAGCAAGCAGGAGGGTGAGAAAATGGGTACTTATGATATGATAAATTTTAGTGAGAGGAGATGCATATATCTGTGAGCCAAGCTGATAGGAATCTTGGCTAAAGATTTTTCCCCCCGCCTACATCTAATCTGTCTCAGAAGTCTTGCAGACATTTTTCATAGGCCAGTGCTTTCCTTTACATAGGGAAAGGAATCGGGCATGCTGACAAGCTGCATCCTCAACACTGCATCTCTATTTATACTGCATAACATTACCTCATCTCCAGCCAATCAGGACTTGCCATGCCTCAACACACACTCTCTCCTTGCCTTGTGCTGCACCTGCCACGGACACTGGAGCAACCCACTGGCAGAGCAAGCACGGGGGAGTATAGAGAACAAACATGAAACTCAACAATTAGTCATTGTGGGAGGCAGAGAGAATGAAGCCTCCACACACACACACACACACAAACAGATGGGTTCCTGGCGCATGTTTCTTCTCAATTCAAAGGAAACCAAAGAAAATTTTCAAGCTTAGTCACGAAAGAGAAAGCTATCAGTTGCTATCTGGGCCATTCCAGCTTCACAGCTCCATCAAAGTGTCTGGGAACAAGGTGACCCTTCTATCTTGTGAGAGGCATCTCAAGGAGGCATTTGTGAGCCGCAGCATGCGTGAGAAAACCTTCTGACAGGTCTGAATGTTCTGGTAGGGAGAAAAGGCAAGGTTTCTAAGGTAGAGGTGAAAACAAATGTTTTTGTTTGGGGCCTTTTTGTGGGGAGGCAATGTGCAAATCAAATGTGAAAATGCAAACTTCTTCTCAAATATTCTGCTTGCACCCCACAAATACACACATAGTTTTAACAACACTGGAGCAATTTTGCACATTTTGATCTTATTTACTGGAATTTACTCCATGTTATTAGTGTATCTGGGCTGATTATTTCTCTATCTCCTTACATTTTTATACCTTCAAGAATGGAAGTTTTCCAGTAGCGACACTCTTTAAAAAAACACATAAAAACTACCGATTAATTTAGGCAAATGATTTATAAATAAGTTCAAGTGACACTCCTCAAAGAAATACATTCAGGGATGTAATGCAGAGTTTCATGAAGACCACTATGTTTCATAACTAATCACGTTCCATTTTGTGACATCACTGTTTACAGTGGCTTCAGTCTGGGACACACAAGTTCATGAACATGCAGAGGGATAAATAATTCCCAAACCTTGGGTTGCTTCCAAACATTATGAACAGTAGATAAAGGAAGTTTTGTACCAGGAGAGATTACAAATAACATCCCTACCAGCCTTGCACAACTTTGCTACCCAACAAGCTGGGTTCACATGCATCTTTCTGTCTTCCCTTGCAAATGAAGGTCCGAAACCAGAGTGAAGTAAACTTGGGACTGTTGTGGTGGATGAGATATCTGTCCATTTCCCTTTTAAGAATACTGAAAAGGCAAACAAGAAGGCACTATGGTGCCAGAGCCTATCTAGTTTTTATTCTGGTTCTCTTACGAGTGGGAACCAGAGTTATACTTATTTTACATTTCCCAGATTTTTTTTTTTTAAACAAAGATTCATATCACAGAAACTCCTGTGGTAATCTGGTCTGAACAAATGCATATCTCACAAGTTAGACTTACATAACTAAAGACCATAATATTTACTCAATGAAAACCCACAGACTATCAAATACAAAGTTATTATTGACTGTTAGACCAAGGATGCTTAAAGGGCTTCCCCTGTTCTTGCAGATCTAAGCTGAAAATATAGTAGGGACAAAGTAACACAGAGAGGAAAAAACAACTTGCCAACACTTAATCAGAAATAAGCCAGAGGGCTTTGCTACTGATTTACTGAATTTATATCCCATCATTCCTACAGAGAATTCAGGGCAACATACATGAGTATGTTGTATTTTATCCTTTTCAGGTAAGTTGAAGAAATGGTTGCTCCAAGATCTCCCAGTAAATGTTTTTGATAACAGGTGATTCAAAATCAAGTCATTCCAGTCCACTGCGAACATTCTTCTCCCACACTACGCCTTTGCTGTGCAGATGTATAAAGAAACCATGTAATAGAAATACTTAGTACGTAGCATTTTAGTACCTTCAAATCATTTTATATCCATCATCTCTGTGTAACAATATTCTTATAAGGTGGAATAGTATTATTTACACTGTACTTTCAATGGACATGGGTGATGAAGCTGGGCAGAGAATGATTGGTTGTCCAAAGGAACATTCTGATTTGTATCTCCCACCTTGTAGCCCCTCCACTATATCAGGTACCTAGGCTGAGGACACAATGTTGCTTTAAAACAGCCTGGAAATGCTTAATTTATTTTGCTGAGACTTCCTAAGAACAGAACATGAGGCAGAAGGCTGCTACCTCAAGCAATAGAATTGGGGTGTCACGAAAAAGAAGCACACTGTTACTTATTTTGTCATTATTCTTCTTTAATATATGGCTGGAGAGCGAAAGAGATGATTGGTGGAGTTTCTGCCTTATGTGCCAACGTAACTTTTTAAACTACTGTGTAATTTAACAGAGGTGGGTAGGGGCATCAGTTCCTGCTCCACCTCAGGCAGCAAAATATCTTGCAATAGCCCTGCTGGGGGACATGATTCAGATGTGCCCTCAAGTTCAACTAGCTCTCAAGCCAGGGAGGGAAGCCTTTTTGAAGTTCATCAGCCTTTCAGGTAGCTAGCATACTGCCAACATTCATACACAGAGAGACAGAGGAGGCATCTGCAGTCCAAGATGGGGTGGGTATATTTTGTCTGTTTACCGAGCCACTTGAAAATAATTTCTACTGAAATCAAACCTGAGGATGCTATCTTTAAAAAAAAAAAAGGCAAAGCAGTGAACCTTCACAATATATTTAGTAGCATGTGCATGCATGTGCATGTGTGCAAGTACGTGTGAGCACAAGCATACACACACACACATGCATACTGGTGGGGTAGTAGTAATGACCACACAGATGACACATGCATATGATGTTAATAGTTTCCCATACATTTAGAAAAAGCAAGAGTTGAATGTAATGTCTTTTTCTTTTCATTTTAAATATGGAAAGAGCAAATGCCAGAAAAACACAAATGGGGCACATGCAGGATGAGAGAGGAATTTAGAAGACTGCTTCAGTCCATCACTTGGAGTAGCTGTTCCAAAAATGACCTGCATATGAATTCAGGAAGAAACAGCAATACTTTAAGATCTGAGTGGGAAAAGTGCATCTCTCCAGTTGCTGTCAAACTACAACTCAAAGTAGCCCTAACTAACATCCCTGATAAGGAATTTTCAGAGCTGAAATCCAATGACATCCCACAGGCTGTATTTGACCCACCCTTGCTTTAAGGACACATTAGCCCCAAGTCAGAGTTTAACACAGCTGTTGTGTGCATTCTTCAGTAAGGCAGTTCTGTACATGCATCTGTATTGGAGCTACCACCAGGCACAAACTCTCCCACCATTTAAGACTGAACAGTTAGTGGATCCGAGGCTACATGACCAGTGATTCAACTCTCAGTTTTAAGATCATTCCTCCTGAATCTCCTTTGGTTGTAGAAGAATTGTCCAGTTGTTCAACCCGATTCCCAATAGAGGTTTAGCACCAAGGGAGTTTTTCTACGCCCTAGGATGGCTGCAGGAAGCATGGCCATAAAGCAAGAGAATGGATTTGCCACCCTCATGTCATCAGAGTCTCTGGTTGCCACTGACTTAAGGCAAAATGAGAAGCACCTCTGTCACCACCTACAATGTTTCTCTCCCTTCCTATTGTTTTTGCCACCTCCATAGAATATCTTGAGAGCTGCACCTCAGGTCCCCCCACAATGGGGAGGGCCCACAATTAGCTGCTCCTGGTGCTCTGCCATGGATTTCACCTAATAGAAAAGCCAGTCCTGCACTTAGATTGCCTTACATGTCTTCCTGTGCTATAATGGTTAACTCTGCTTAGAACATCACACTTCCTAAGGCAAGACAAGGCTCTTCAAATTAAAATATTCTGTCTTCAAAAAAGAAAGTGATCCCAACATGCCCCAGGGCATGGAGACAAAGATAACTCAAGACCAGAGGAAGCTGTTAGGGTATCTTATCCAAGAAGATGCCCAAAGGTTCCCATCAGATATCTCTAACCCCACCACCACCTCCTCCAGTGTGAAGCTAATTTTTTAAAAAATATTTGCAGTCAAAGATTTTTAGGCCTGGATGGACCAAATGCTATTTATTAAATCTTGTAGGCATCCTGAATCTGCAGCACTGGTTAGGCAAGGTAAGGCGGCTGTCTCAGGAGACTGATTTGGAGTGTCATGAAAAGGCTATAACCTGTTAGCTGTTTAAGGGGTATTGTATTTTTATAACAGGCATAGGGAGAGATGCTTTTGGGGTCCTTTGTCTTATGTTCCAAAATGACATAGCTGGCTTAGGGGTCTATGCACCTTAGCTTGGTTGAGTGGGGGACAAGGGTGCCTGCAGCAAATACCTTGGGCCAGCTTTTCTGGAAAATAAGAACTCAGGGAGCAGTGCTACATCTCTTCTCAGTTTTGTTTCCCAGAAATTCTTCTCCATTCCACCCACCCAACTTCAACCCCAACACACACACACACACACACACACACACACACACCAACATCTTGTCTGTCCCCCAGAGGCTTAGGAGTTATGAATCTATGCTGGGTTTTTCAAACTTAAATTACACTCATACAGCCTTTTGAAAGCCCGTGTCTCCTGTCATTCACACCTTCCCCAATATGTGTGGATGTCAACACCTCTTCATGTTTTGGGGACCTGAGGGAAAGGAGTATGGAACCCTTAATGTAAAATGAATTAAATCTCTCATGCTCTGAGGGACAAGGTATTGTGTGCCAGACTCTAGAAAGGAAAACATCATGCTGCTCCCAGATCAACAGGATGACAGAGAGGATGAGACAGAGAGCATTAGGAAAACAAGAGAAAACAAAACCTGGCCAGTACTGGGTGGCAATGAGGGAGAAATTTTTTAGCAGGCATTTTAATGCAAACTCTCATAATTTATACTTCCTATATGAACAGACAAACTGAAACACAGTTGTATTTACCCTTTTCTTAGTTTTGCTATTCAGTTCTCCAATATCCAACTGTCTATTAGGGTGAAGTGAACAAAAAATCCACATAATACATGTTTTAAATTGGGATAAATTGCTTATAAAATGCATATATTAGGGGGAAATCCATAAAAACTCATGTTATGTGAAATGCAAAAGGAAATGTATACAGATGTTTTTTAAAAATAGGAAACTAATGCAGAAATGGGAACAAATGAAATTCAGGCTGGGAGACCGATTTTCAGGTTGGCACCAGCAGGAGATAGCATATTTTCTCCCCAGATGCACATCATGATACTTGACAACAGACTGTGGTTGAATCCCTTGCTTTGCAACCTCTCCTTCTTTCAACTTCCTCCAATGGCTTTTCATCAGAAAAAAAGGAGTCAACACTGAGCTACAGTCACACATGCGTACACGTAACATGGCATTTGGCCTGTAAATATACTTTCCACAATAATAAAATGTAAAGATATTGAAGCTCCTGAAGACAAGGGCCTTTTTCGCATCTTACCTTCTCCCGCGACGGGGGAGGCCGTCTTGCACGAGAAGCCTCTTTCGCGACGCTGCTGCTTCCCCTCTCCTTCCTTCCGCAGGGCGCTTCGTGATGACGCGACCGTCGTACCAGCGCCCTACCCCTTCCTTCCGCAGGGCACTGTGAGAGCTGTAGGCTCCGCTGGGGAAGGAAGCGCTTCCTGGCCAGCTCGCCGACGCACCGCACGGAGGTAAGTGTGTGAGCGCGGCATGAGCATTGTGCGAGCGTGGGCTATTTTCGGCTTCAAGCCGAAAATCAAAAATCGCCCCCGCCCCACTCCAGCCTCGTAAGTGCCGCACAAGTGGGAGTGCGTCGTGCGCAGCGGCGCTCCCATTTGTGCGGTGCTCAAGTGGTACTCGCGCAAAAAAAAAAAAAAAAACGTGCGAAAAGGGCCAAACATATCAGGGCAGCTGAAAGTTCCTGGCTTTCTGCTGGCTGACAACCAATATCTCTGGAGGTTGCACACTCCAGCATTTATCTAGAGGGACCAAATGTGGGTCCTATTTACCATCAGACTGTTGTTACCAAGTTTGTAAATTCTTTGTAGTGGAAAAGGATTAGGCTATATTCCATTTCTTGTCCTTCTAAAAGATACATAAGCAAACAAATTCCGTAACTGAATGAAACACTGCATTGTCATGACAGAAGGCCACGCACTTTGGATTTCTTTGTTCCACACTGATGTGAAAAGAAACTTACACAATGGAAAATGCAGAAAGTTTCAAAGAGACAGCTGTGTCTATCTACTGGAACTAAAACAAATGGTTTTAAATCCCCCTTAAAGACTAATAGCATTTATCTACCATTACCATATTTACCCAGCATTGCCCATGATTTCATTTTCTCATAGGTAATACTTGTTAGAAATACCTTAGCAATTACCTTGCCTTACCTTAGGAATTAGATGCAGTTGAAATACACAGATTTCAGATCCTGTGTGTCCATTATGTGTAAGTTTTCCCCATATTCCCCAATCCAATCTATATTCAGAGCTGCTAGGCCTCGTCTTCATAGCAATGAGCCTGGGCTTTCTGGTTGAGAATTCTAAAGGCCCCCCTCCGATCTGCCAGCCCCAGGATTCCACAGAATCTTCACAGCCATCCAATCATATGAGGTTTTCTCACCTCACACAGCCAATCATACAAGGTCTTCACCTACCTGACACAGACAGACTCACAGAATCACTCACAAACTTTGACTTTTATATAGTAGATAAGCTCCTGTGGATTCCAACCTGCATCCGATGCAACAGATATATCCCGTGAACTGGGCTGGAGTTGTTCATAGAATCTTAGAGTTGGAAGAGACCACAAGGGCCATTAAGTTCAACCCCCTGCCACACAGGAATAAACCATCAAAGCATTCCTGACAGATGGCCATCCAACCCCTGTTTAAAACCTCCAAAGAAGGAGACTCCACGACACTCCAAGACAGCATATCCCACTGCTCTAACCATCAAATAGCTCTTCCTAATTATAGAATCTCTTTTCCTGAAGTTTGAAGCCATTGCTTTGCATCCTGCCGGGCTCCAAGGTTGACTCAGCCTTCTATCTTTCCGTAGGTCGGTAAAATGAGTACCCAGCTTGTTGGGGGCAATTAGCTAAAAAATACATTGTAAACCGCTTAGATAACACTCAGTTGATAAGCGGTATAGAAATAAATGCTATTGCTATCCTAGCACAAAACAGGCTTGCTCCATCCTCCATATGACATCCCTTCAAACATAGTTATCATGTCACCTCTTAACTTTGTATTTTCCAGTCCAAACATACCCAGTTCCCTAAGCCATTCCTCATAGGGCATGGTTTCCAGGCCTTTTACCATTTTGAACACTCTCCTCTAGACACATTCCAACTTGTCAACATCGTTCCTGAACTGAGGTGTCCAGAACTAGACACTTTATTCCATTGTGGGGTCTGACTAACAGAGTGGTACTATCACTTCCCTTGACCTAAACACTATACTCCTATTGAAGCAGCCCAGAATCACATTGGCTTTTTTTAACTGCCACATCACACTGCTGACTCATGCTCAGTTTATGGTCCACTAAGACTCCTAGATCCTTTTCACATGTCAAACCAGGTATCATCCATCTTATATTTGTACATTTCATTTTGTTCTGCTCAGGTGTAGTACCTTACACTTCTCCCAACTGAAGTTCATTTTGTTAGTTTTAGACCAGTTCTTTAATCTTTTAAGATCATTCTGATCCTGTCCTTTGGCGTGTTAGCTACCCCTTTGAATTTGATAAGAATGCAAATCTGCAAATTTGATAAGAATGCCCTCAATTCCCTCATCCAAATCATTGAAAGCTTATGCTAAATAAATCTTATCAGCAGGTGTGTAGCAACAGAGGGGTAAAATGGGGGCATTGCTCTTCCCCAATTAAGAATTCTGCCACCCCATGAAATCTTCCCTCAGTCCCAAATTTTCTAGCACTGCAGTAACTTAAAACTTCAGTTTATCATCTAGAAATACAGTTTAGGCATCCAAAGAAAAGGGTCAGGAAAAGTTACCAGGGGATGCAAACACAGCACATGTAGATATTGACAATTTTCCATGTGAACAATTTTCAATGTCTCATCATCTAAAATGCTAGAAATTTGGGGACCATGGAAAAATTTCATAGGAGGGCGACTTGGGTCATAATGTCCTCATTTTGCAACACCCGCCAGCAACAACACTGGAAGCCTCTTTAGCACAGTGGCCCCTCGACTTTCACAAGGGTTGGGGGTGCTGAGTCTCCCTCTTGCCTGAGTGAGTACTCCCCCTCCCATTCCCTTCAGGGCCTCCTCTTCCCACTCAAATGTGCCTCCCCCTCATTCTTCACCTCCCATTCACTTGCCTTTTGCACTGACATGCTGCCTTCCTTCTCTGTGCCCAGGCAAAAGACAAGCAAATGGGAGGGGCAGCTCTGCACATGGAGAAGATGCACACATACCTTCCCCCATTCCCTTACTTTTTCCCCAGGTCCATGTGCCTTTCTTCTATGCACTTATGCAAAAGGCAAGCAAATGGGAAGGGCAAGCCCATATGCAGAGAAGGCACGTGCATGCCTCCCCCATTCTTCCCCTACCACTCTCTTGTCTTTTCACTGGGTGTGCATGCCTTCCTGCCACAACCTGGACAACAGGCAAGTGCATGGGCGTGGGGAGAATGAGGGGGAAGACTCATGACTGCCTTCTTTCTCCGCATGCAAGGCTCCACCCTCCCACTTGCTTGCCTTTGCCTAGACACAGAGAAGGAAGGCACAGCATGCCTGGGCAAAAGGCAAGGGAAGGGGAGGGGGAGAATGGGGGAGAACGAAGCAGGCGCTTCATGAGTAATCAAATTTGCAAAGGTCAAACCCACAAATGTGGAGTGAAGACAGTATTTAGGAAGAAGAATTGCTGTTTGCTTCAAATGACTGCTGCTCTTTCTATGAGACAAAGATGGTCACACTCACAAAGCCTTTCTTGTGCTCAGGGCTTTTATCTTATCCTAGAAAAAACTACAGATAGTAGAGAGAGACAGTCTTACAACAGAAGACTGGCCATCTTGCTCCAAAGATATCCATGGGGAGGAAAGATTTTTGTCCCTCAACAACAGTTTTCCAATGAAAACCCCTTACAACCAGGAACTGTTCAGACTAATGGAAACATTCATTTAGAAGGAGGCATGTGGTTTGAACACTGGACAACAACCCTGGAGACCAGGGTTTGATGTCCCACTTGGCCATGGAAACCCACTGGATGATCTTGGGCACATCACATAACTCAGCCCTGGAAAACCCTGTGATAGGTTCACCTTAGGGTCACCATAAGTTAAAAACAACTTGAAGGCACACAAAACAACAACAACAACAATCAGGCGTGCCCCAGCTAGAGTATGAGCATAATGCATCCAGCCAGCTTACTTCAGGAAGGCTGTACGTGTTCACATAATCAAACATCTCTGATTTAAATTCTTGCCCCATCCTTAGAGGGAAAGGACATTGTAAAATCCCCATATTTTTTTAAACCAGGCTAGGAAAGCATCTTTTTTTTTGAGGATGGTTTCAGCTTAACAGCAAAACAGCAAAATACTGTTATGAACCAACACATGAACTAATAAAGATCAAGATCATATCTGTTGCAAGAAACACTCATACAAACACTTATTACCTCTATAGCAGCAAAGTCATGCCAGTATGTTGTTTTTGTTGTTGTGTGCCTTCAAATCATTTACAGCTTATGTTGACCCTAAGGTGAACCTATCATGGGGTTTTCTGGGCAAGTGTAAGGACATATTTTCTGTCCTCGTTTTTTTGTATCCATAAATCTGCTATGCAACAAGACTCCATCGATGCCAAGTGTTTAGCAAACACACAGGCTTGGCAGCCGTAATGTTACTGAAAGAAAACTGTATCTTGAGAAGTAGCTTTGCCAACTGCTGCTCTGAGTTAACACAGCTGAAACCTCCCAGTATTCTCCTCTGGCTGGCTTGGCACCAATAACTGGAGTCAGCAATAAAACAAAATCAGCCCTCTACAAGCAAGGGATCTGTCACTGAAAATATTTGGGCTTCAGGCTTCTTTTCAAAATATGTTATGTACTTGTGTTGCTTTCAAGATATGTCAAATAATTTGTACCTGCAAAAATCTCCTGCCCTCCAAGATTTCATCAATGAAAACAACAGTGGTGTGTAATGTAGTAAAGAAAGAGCTGGCATGGTGTAGTGGTTAGAGTGCTGGAATAGGAGCTGGGAAATGCAGCTCCAGATTGCCACTCAGCCATGGAGTCCAGTGGACAGCCTTGGATCAGTCTTAGTTTTTCAGCATGAAAACATTGTTATGGAGTGGGGATGTGGCAGTTGAGCTGTGCATGCTGCCTTGAGCCCACTGGCAAAAAAGCAGGAAATAAACAAAACAAGAAACAATTCCTATTCTCGTACTAGAATCATATCTGAACATGCACACCTATAACACAGGGTTGAAGGTTCTTGACAGCCTGCTCTGTGTTGTATTCATTTTATTCTTTGACAACCCACCCAGCAATGATTCTGGTAGTTATGTCAGTAAAACTACAGTAAGAATTTGGAGCTATTTCATTACACAGTGGATCGGTATCTTGGTATGTGGTTGGTTATGAAGGAGTGGAATGGAAACAGTGTATATTTAATGTCCATATGCATGCATTTCTATGCAATTGAAGTACAGTCTAAATATACCTACCAATTCCCATTTATTTAGTTTTTAATTCTTTTGAACAGTTTCCCCTCTAAGAAACCTCAATCCAGCATATCACATGAGAAAGGGGAAATGGCCCACTGTACATGAGCCCTCCAGTTGAACACATCCTAGCTTTACTTTAGATCTAATTTTCAAAAGTCCACAACTGTTGTTGTTGTGTGCCTTCAAGTTATTTCTGACTTAGTGGCAACCCTCATGTGAACTTATCACAGGGATTTCTTTGTAAAATTTATTCAGAGGGGGTTTGCCATTGCATTTTTCTGAGGCTGAGAGAATGTGACTTGCCCAAGGTACCCAGTGTGTTTCAATGGGTAAGGAAGAATTCAAAAACTGGTCTCCCAAATCCTAGTCCAGTACTCAAATCACTACACCACACTTGCTGTCTCGGCAAGTATCACAGCTTAGTTTTAGAAAGTATTTCTAATTAATTTTTACAACCGCACAGCAAATGTGACCACCATGAGACTCACATTGTATGACTTGGGGCTAAAGACACAACTCTGTGCAACACTGCATAGGCAGACTGCCCATCACTTAGGTAGCAATTCTAAAAGGAAGTTTCACTGAACTCATAGGGGCTTACATCAGAGTTTATCTGTTAAGACTTTACTTTTACTGTGTTGTACAATCTGCCTTATATCTTATATCTAGAGAATAACAAATAAAGCTAATTAGTAAGTGGTACGACTTACGACTTACTCCAAATCAGATCTTAATGATAAATAAAAATCTTTCATCAAATTGCTGGCATTGATGTGGGCAAAAAGAGACCCATATGTGGTAGAAGTGTTACCATGTACAAAAATTTTGGTTAGAAATTATCTAAGAGATAAATAAAATAATGGGGAGAAACCGCTGTTTTAATAAAGAGATTTGCTTAACTTTCAATCGAAGAAAATTAGGATTGAGTAAACCAGAAGATTATGTCACAAAAAAATTCTTAAGAACAGTACATGGGGTAATAGCATTGAGATGGAAAAATAAACAATGCTGGGATTTAAAAAAGGACACATTATATATCAGAATCTCTCTTATTTGACTTTTTAAGGGAAAGTAAAGGGAAATATAATTGGCAAATAAATGTCGCAGGTGAAAAGGGGTACAAAGCAGTGAAAGAAACTACTAATAAAATATTCCAGATTTCGGGTAATGGTTACTAAAATTTCCTTTAAAGCCATTGACGGGGATTGAGGGAGGGTAGGAGGGACAGTTAGAATTATAGAAGTAGATTGTAATGTGTAATATGTAATGTGTTATTGTGTATTTTAGGGTAGTATTGAATTTAAAATCAATAAGTGAAACCAAGAAAAACTAATTAGCTATATCAGTGGCACTGCTTCTTTTCCTTGATTTGCCCCCAAGATTTTGTATGCTTGTTTGGGGCTTGGAAGGGGGTGTTTCTTTCTGTGTGTGCAAGAAGTTACATCACCAGCTACATAGAATCACAGAGCTGCCATCGGCCATCAGGTCCAACACCCTGCCCAAGGCAGAATCTCCAGCTACAGCATTCCCAAAGAGTAGCTGTACAGCCTCTTTTTGAAGACATCCAGAGAAGGAGACCTCAATATCTTTCTAGGAAATTGGTTCTATCACCTAGTTTTACTGTTTAGAAGTTCCTTCTAATATTCAATCAGAATTTACCCTCCTATAACTTAAAACTTAGTTCTATCCTCTGAAACAAAAGAGAACAAGCCTGCACCCTCTTCTTTGTGGCAGCCATTGAGATATGCAATCACGTCACTCTTTAGTCTTCTCTTCACCAAGTGGAATATGCCCAGTTCCTTCAACCATATATTTTGTTCTCCATACCTCTTATCATCCTTGGGCCCTTCTCTGAACCCACTCCAACCTGTCTATATCCTTTTTAAAAATGAGATGCTCAGAACTGAACACAATACTCCAGACCAGTGCAGAACATTGTGAGACTACTACTTCCCTCACCTTGGAAAGAATGCTTCTATTAATGCAGGGTAAGATAGCAGCATCACCGCTGTCTTATGTTCAACATACAATCAACAATAGTCCCAAGGGCCTTTCCACATGTAATATTGCTGAGCCAAGTATCCCTCAGTCTATACCTATGCATTTGGTTCTTGTGGCCTAAATGTAGAATTTTGTGTTTGTCTCTGTTGAATTTCATTTTATTAATTTCAGAGCAGCTTTTTAGTTTATCAAGGACCTTTTGAATTCTGTTTGTATCTTCCAGTGCATTAGCTGTCCCTCTCAGTTCTGTACCACTCACAGATCTGATGAAGATTCCCTGCACACCATCATCAAAACCACTGATAAAACTACTGAAGAATATCAGCCCAAAGACAGAACCCTGCAGCATTCCACTTAAGGCCTCCTTCAAATTTCAAGCACAACTGCTGATGACAACTCTTTGAACAGTTTTCCTACCATTTATGGATCCATCTGATGGTGTTTCCATCTACTCCGCATTTAGCCAGTTGGCTAATTCAAATATTTGGGAGACCTTATCATATGCTTTTCTGAAATCCAGATCGAAAACATCCATAGCATTCCCACCATCTACTACACTAGTGACCCTATCAAAAGAAGATACAAGATTAATTTGGCATGATTGCTTCTTAACAAACCAATGTTGGCTCCTACTTATCACTGCATAGTCATCAAGATTACTTTCAAACAGACTCCTGTCTTATCTGTTTTAATATTTTTCCTGGTATTGAGTTCAGGTTAACTGGTCTGCAGTTTCCTGGATCTTCTTTTTTGCCTTTTTTGAACAGAGGTACAATGTTTGCTTGTCTCTCTGGCACCTCATCCATTCTCTAAGTTTTTTCAAAAATGATGGCAAGCGGTTCGTGTTCATCAGCAAGTTCTTTTAATACTTTGGGATGCATTTTATCCATTGCTGCAGGTTTATACTCATTTAGGTTGTCTAAGTAATTCCTGACTCCTCACTACATCTAGTAGCCTGGCCACTATTTTCTACCCTACATAGTGCCCTCAGAATTAGCATTGTCCTGGATCACTGAGGTAGAAAAAGGCTGCTTTCACAAAAATGGGGAGCAGAAAATTCAGGGAATACTCTCCGAAGTGGCCTTTTCCCCCCGTTTTGTTTTTTTGTTGTTTTTTGGAGAGGGGGCAGAAAAAACTCCTTCTGAGAAATGTCAGTGTGACTTTATTAAAACAAAAGGAGGAGGAGGAGTTGCAGAAAGGGAAGCTTCTCTACCTTTTAGTGAACCTTTGTATATATGACAATGGCCCTTTTCGCAGCGCCGGCGCTCGCGCGACGGAGGAGGGCGGCTCGCGCAAGAAGCCTTCTCTGGGAGGCTGCCACTTCCCCCCTCCTTCCTTCCGCAGGCGAAGGAACGAGCGGGGAAGCGGCAGCCTCCCGGAGGCGGAGGCAGCTCGCGTGTCCGTCCATCCCCCCCCGCGCGCGAGAGAGAAAGGCGCTCGTCCCGTCTGCCCCCCCGCGCGCGAGAGAGAGAAGCAGGACGTGTCGCGTCCATCGCGCTAGCGCCCCGTCCCTTCCTTCCACAGGGGCGGAGGGAAGGAAGTGCAACCTGGCCGGCTCCCGGACGCTCCGCACGAGAGGTAAGTGCGCGCGGGCACCAGGAGCGTTGCGCGAGCGTGGGTGATTTTCGCTTCAAAGCGAAAATCAAAAAACCCGCGCTCGAGCCGCTTCAGCCCCGTGAGCCCGGCGGAAGTGGGAGTGCGTCGTGCGGAGCAACGCTCCCACTCCCGCGAGGCTCACGGGGCTGTCACGCGAGAAAAGGCCCGTGCGAAAAGGGCCAATGTTAGGGGTTGCAATGATAAGAAATTACAAGTGGTAACTATTTCATGTTGAAATAAAATGATTACGTAAGTATAAAAGCAGTGAAGATTTCTACAGGGCAAGATGGCAGTCGTTGAGAATTATGGTATTTGGTTTCACTAGAGCTGTCATTACAACTCTATCAATTCAATACAATTCAATGCAAACACTCCCAACCCCAAACTATTATCTGTACCATTTAAACATCTTATGAAGCATTTCCTTCAAGACTTAGGAAGATAGCAGGACTCTCCAAGCAACCAGTCAGAAACTTAGCACACACCTCTCTGGCTTTACTTACAGCCACTGTGGGTCTAAATCCTAGAAATGAATGCCTAGATAAGTTTCCTCTACTCTATTTGGAACCAACAATAGGATTCAGACCCTGGACTTTCCAGGGTAAGATTAATTCAGTTACACCAAGCTCTTGATATTAAATGTCTCTTTGCACAGTAAACTATCCTGGTGCTTACATCTTTAGGGTAGCAGTAAATGATAAATAATGAATGATTGCATACCATAATCTAAAGTAAGCAATAAATTATGTATGACAGCCTCACACTGCATCTGCCTGGGCCTCATAATGTGATTTAACAGATAACACATACTGTTTACCACTTAAAAGATTTATCAAATTTTGAAGCTTTATTCAATTATGCATTATGCATTTGTGAGAACTCGTGCTCTCTCATAGTTTTTCCATTTGAATCCATCAGTCACATCTGCTCTAACAAAGGTCTTGCTGAATTCATGTTCCAGGCCACCAGACCATTGTAGGAGGAACTGAAACTTAACACATCTCCAAAGAAGAGCTGGTTTCAACAGATGGTTTCTGAGCAAAAGTGTCAGCTCCAAGAAATCACCCAAGTAAAGGAGAATGAAGTCAGCTACCAGTCAGGCAGAGTGCAGGCGTAACACCCAACAGGAATTGTCTTGCATATTGTTATCTGGCACAACTGGAAACTTAACTTCCAGTAAGGAGAAGTTTTTCCCCTTGGGAAAGGGGAAATCTGCAAGAAGGGTTGGAGAATGAAGATTTGGAGACTCAGAGTAAGTCATGGAAACAAGGCAAAAGGCCCAATTACTTTTAAAAGACAAACTTTATTTCTAGCCCAGAAGTGAGATGATAGTGTTAGACACTTTTCACATATAGCCTCTTGAGAAGTTGTTCTGCACATACTCTACTGAAATGACAATTTTTTAAAAAAAAAAGATTTAATGTACTGGTTTAACACTGGTTATCCATCTTCACCCAGGCTTCAAAAAGATGGAGAACACATGTTGTTGTTGTGTATACCTTCAAGTAATTTCTAACTCATGAGGGTCCTAAAGCAAACCTATTACAGGCTTTTCTTGCTAAGATTTATTCAGAGAGGGGTTAACACTGCATTCCTCTGAGAATGAGAGAGTGTGACTTCCCTAACATAGCCAGTGGGTTTCAGTGACATAGACTTGAGTCAACTGACTCAGACATAAGCCACTTCAGTGACTTGATTTGGACTCATCCAGCAATAAATGATGAAGTGACCCAATTAGAATCATGACTTGTGTATTCTTAGTGACTGACTTGCTGCCCTTGGTTCAGTAACATAGCATGTTCATCCAAAAACCTTACAACTTTGAGCAATGCTTCCATCTCTTTTTGCCTACTGATCACATGACGATCTCACCCAAGCCCAAAGCATAGGTGCATTTCTCACAGGGGAACAGCAAACAAGTTAGGCAACAGCCTTGAGGCTGGGGTGAGATCTGCTGAGCAGCCTGTCCCTGCTTTATATCAGAGGGACATCCTAAAACTTTTCCTAAGAGCAGAAGACAAGACTCACCCCGCTAGAGTGCAGGGAGCATTTCTCAGAGGGGAACAGCAAATGTACTAGGCAATGGGCTTGAGGAGGGAAGATTCTTCCTTCTAAAGCTTTCTGAGGCTTCAGTAATAGGGAGCAAGAAGGATCCCATTCCTCACTTCCAAAAAAGCCTACAGCTTCAGAAATGGGAAGTAAGAAGGATCCTTTTCCCCACTTCCAAAGCTGCAAACTCTTTTATGCCCACTGACACAAAAGCCCCCAGCTTCAAGAAGCAGGAGTAGGAAGGATCCTAGTCTGCACTTCCAAAGCTACAGATGGCAAACTCAAAAATGTGAAGGGCTGATTCTACTTAATTTGTTAAAGCTGACTTTATTTGACTCTGACGAGAAATTCTGGAACATAGGTACGCTAAAAAGTTGGCTCCCAGACTTGAGACTTGACTTGAAAGTATCTTGCAAGGGCTTGAGACTCAACTTGAGACTTGAATGTCGAGACTTGAGACTTGACTTGAGACTTGGAACAAAAGACTTGAATACATCACTTGTAGGTTTCTGTGGCTGAGTGGAGATTTGAATCTTGGTCTCCTGAGTCACAGTCCTACACTCAAACCACTACACTATGCTGATTCCTTAAAAACACAAGGCATCTGTGCAACCCAAGCTGTCATGCACCCTAAGCTACCATTTCATGTTATAAATACCCAACAAAGCAACCAATACCACTGACAAATAATTATAGTATTGAAATTATCCTTGATATGCTTTTAGTCGAACTCCCTGCTCAGCACTGGCTAGCCACAGGTAAAAATATTCCTCTCCTCTTCCCATCCTTTCCATCCAAACACAGACATTTAGTTAACTTCTTAATCCCAAAATAATAATCCTGATTTCCCCCCCAGTGGGCATAATAATAACGACAACAACAATAATAGTAATAATAGCTGAAATCCTGAACAGAGATGTATTGTTGCACAATAATTTAGTCAGGTAACATTTATATTTCTAGAAACCTCTTCTACTGGGGATTTTGTCTGAAGACAGTATACTTCAGGACTTTTTCACGACAAAATTAGTTATTTTGCAAATAGCAGAGCCAAAATGTCTAGGGTGAGTAACAAATATATATGCAACCCAATATAACAACAGCATATATGTAATTTAGATGCTTAGAACAGAATTAAGACAACAGGTTCTATTCACTCTCCAAAATTCTCATTAGTTTCCCTTGCTCCTTTTCCTAAACCTTGCTTCAATAGCTGATATAACTCCCATTTCCCTTGCATTCTCTCTCAAATCCTAGCCAATCATTCACACTTATTCTGCCCTCTCTTTCCTGGCCACTCATCAGAAGGTTCCTAATAAATGTGCTTCTGAGAATACATTATGAGCTCTAGTCAGATAAAATAAGCATCAAAATCAAATTTTAAAATTAAAAAAACGGAACAATTTGTATCACTACTACAACTTAGTATGTCCTATGCCCCTGACCTAATATAACCAATTGCTCCCCCACACACACAAAGAAAAAGCCGTGCACAAATGGAGAAATCAAATGGCAAAATCTAACTCCAGCAAAATCTATAGAGAAAGATCTGACAATACCTGCCAAACTGCCGTAAGCCACTCATCAAACTTCAAGTTCCTTTTCTATCTCAAAATCAGCACAGACCATCTTCAAAGCAACTTCTCTTATACTCCCATGTTTCAGGTCAATCCATTAAATCACTTTCTAAGTTATAGAATTTGACCTGTCCCTTGATTTCTAGCTATCATGGTGGAATGTCATTCAGCCAATATAAGCTGCTCCGACAGGTATATAAAGGGGAGGTCAACCTAGAGGAAAGAAAAAGATGGTCTTCCACTCTGTTTTACAGACTTTCAGGTCTACAGGACCCAAATTCTGTTTTACAAGATCTGTGGTTTAGTCTCATGAGATTTTGGAAGAAAGTCAAGAACAACCATTCACCCTTGCCTTCTCCACCGGCCAGTACAGGCAGGATAGAAAAAGAAATAAGAACAGAAAATCCCTTTCACAATAAAAGCAGAGCAAAGTCAGGGCCTCACATCTATAACTCCCCCCCCTAATTTCCATGGAAAGGACAATGGTATTATTTAATACATTAATTATGATAATAGCCTGCAGAAACCTAATATATGCTAAATCTCATGCTAAATTGAAAACTGACATTTTTACTTCATGAATATTGCTTCGCCAGTGACATTTATTGCATGTTCCCCCAATCCCACAATTGTGAATGTCAGGTCAACAGAGGTACATTTGCTTTGGTTCCCCATTTACTTACAACTCTGAAGGAATATCTGTCCCTGTTAATTGCTATGCAAAATGCAATTGCACCATGATAACTACCGACAGTGTGGGATTTGATGAAAAATTTCACCATGTTAAATGGAGTTCTGTTTTAGTTTCTTCATCACCATCTTCTCTTCTCTTTGCACTATTTGCCTATGTTTTCTACCAACAGGATTTAAAATTGTCACCAGCACTTCCCTGACTATAGTCCGCCTGAAGTTGTCAGAATGGACAAAATAAGCCTGACTCATTTTCTTCCACTTTCACAATAGATGCAACAGGCCGCTGTCTTGTTCTGCATAGCCTGTAAAATGTGACATTATCAAACCCATCACTAGTATGGCTGTACTAAGAAAAATGACCAGGAGACTTCAGCTGGTAGTCAAGACTGGAATCCAAGAAAACAAAGCTGAGTTAAAAGGATTTCTTATGGTCTTTTCCAAATATATTCGAAATTAAACACAAAAGAAAATTAACATTGCTGGAATTTTGTGAGTGCAGCTCCATGTCGGGAGAAACACCAGATGTGAAGTGTAATTACTTTTTTTTTCAAACTCTCTTCATGTTTTACAAACCAGGACTGACACTTGAACAAAGAGCCTAAAAAAAGCAAGCAGGAGTTACGCAAATAACGAGCGGTTTTGTTTTATTGCTGTCGCCTGTTCAGATACCCAGTTTATAAAGTAAAATGAAGCGGAGAGATGGGGGTGGGAATCAGATGTGATCTTGCAGAAGAGAAAGGAATAGGTGCTGTTGTATTCTTGCCAGCTTCCTGCTTTTTGAGAGTCACGCCTGCTAGAGAATAAATAGCGACACTCTGCATGTAACAGTTGGCTTAGCCTACGCAGATCTCAGACATTTTAAAAAGACAAACAGAGCTATTAAAATGGCTGCCCTGGATCACCAGTGGCCAGCCAGAAACATGGGTGCTGCAGGAGCCACAGGCTACAGATGACTGTAGCAAACATGGCAAATCCAGCACCACCATTAAGCATCTTTACACAGTTGCTGGAGTTTGAGCACCACATACCAATGAACCATCTCAGGGGAGGGGGGCTTGAAATAATTATGTGCACCAAATAGTCACGCCTGGCAGATGCCATTTTTATTTCCCATATCACCTCCCCACACACAGTGTCATTTTGAGAAATTAAATTGTCAGGTTCACTGTTTGTCTGGGAACTAGCATTTTAACTTCTTATAGTCATTTACAGCAATAATGGGAAATTACAATGGCAGCTCCATTGAAGTCGTACTGCCTGTTTCCAACATAGGGGAAGCCCATTCAGGAAGCCCACTGCCTATCTGCAGTGGGAGACTCTGAAACCAGGAGCTGAAACCAGGAGCTGGTTAGGAGTTGAAAGACATGCTGTCCTGGCAACAGAATAGAGTCAACTCCTACTATTGCTTGCCAGCAATTGTGACATTGTTTCTTGTCTAACTCAGTATACCACAAGCAAAAATATTCCAAGGCATGGTGACATGCATGAATATGTGTGTTCAATGATAGATACTCGGGTGGGCTATTCCCACCATCTAAGAGAAAGAAGGTACTTTATTAATGTTGTTGCTGTTCTTGTGTGCCATCAAGTCATATCTGACTTGTGACAATCCTAAGGGAAACCTATCATGGAGTTTTCTGCAGCTGAGAGTGTGTGATGCGCCCGAGGTCACACAGTGGGTTTCCATGGCTGAGTGGGGAACTGAATTGTGGTCTCTAGGATCACAGTCCAGTTCTCAAGCCACTGCATCACACTGGCTCCCTAAAGAACAAAGCATTTCAGCAGGCATTGCTGTTCATTCAAGCAACACTGCTAAACTCCTTCTACTCCACAACCATTAAAGGTACAGAATCCCTGTCCCTGATTTTACATGGAAGCCCCATTTATGGCAGAACTGGGCAACCTTTGGAGTTTAGACTCCACACATGCACAAATACACATCCACAAGCAAACACACATGCACAACACATATACTTCCTGCAACAACATATCTCAGCATCCAAGGATGGAATGGTTTTACTCTCCTTATCCCTTTATGTTGCAATTTAGTGATAAGATCACCTCTCTCATTCTGGGAGTCACACCAAAACTGCTGTTTCTCCACAACTGTTAAAGGTAGGAAAGCATGGAAGGATCAAAATCTCTGGGGAGGAGAACACCACCAGTGATTGTGACTGAGAGAGTTGTTCTACTGCTGCAAAAAGTGACACTGGAAATTGTTCCACCACCACCACCCCGTATTACCCGGTTGATCAGCTGAAAGCATGGCAGAGAAAAACGAGAGGGGCTTCTTTGCTTCATGGGCTACATCAGGAGTTGCAAAGGTCCCTATGTCATTTGTGGACTACTGCATCCTAATTTATGACATCTCTGCTTGAAAATATCTTGTGGAAGGTTTTTTTCCCTTCCTTTCTCCCCCTGCCCTTCTTATGTCTTTTTGCTTTTTTTCTTTTAACAAAAAAAAAAACCACTCTCTTTGAGATAAATCATGTTATGATGTAACCTGCTTGTATTTTCTTTATCTGTCTTCTTTTTTAGATCAAAGTTGATGCTTTTATTAATTTTTAAGAACCTCCTTTTTTTAATAAAAATTCATTCAAACAAAATCTTGTACATTACTGGGAATATGCGCTTTTCAGGACAATGAAGCAAGCTTGGCAAAGATAGATTTGCACAACATTCATCATGTACATGTCCCTTAGAAGGTTCTTAGGAATAAACATTTCCTGCCAGAGAATACAGGCACTTTTTGATTTAAGCATAAGTCAATTCTCCATTTTTCCCAGCTGTGACACTGCTTGTGCAGAAGCTCCTTGATACAGTGTTGTATATCAAATAGAGTCCCTCCAGAGTTAAAAGCATCCTTATTCCCTATAGGCCTGGGTGCAATAGAATTCATGTAATGATAAAGTAAACATCTATCAGGCAATGTTATTTCAATGGGCTTGTTTTGACAGGGCCAGTATGTCCTGCAGGCTAATAGTACAACTTTAACTTCTCACCCTGACTTCTGCTGCTTTTGTTTGGGCATTTTTCTGGATCTAGTAGAAGCAAGGATATGGAGCATGTCTTGGTTGCCTGGCAAGTGCACTATACTCACCCCATCGAAACAGGTGGTTAGCTGAAAGCAAGGGAAACAAACGGGGAATAAGAGAGGAGACTGCAAGTTGCATATGGGTCTCCCAATGGGAAAGAGTAACATAATACTCAGCTATTGTTCTGGAGAAATGCACGGTGGGACAGAGAGCTATTGAAAGAGATTGGGTGACAGGCACTGAAGACAGCATTCCATCCCTTGGGGTTTAGTGATAGTCTTCCATTTTGAAGGCTATAAGAGGACAGCTTCATGTGAGAAAACATCCTTTGTTCACAGGACTGTCCAGCCCAAGTCAGATTTTAAGATAGATAACTTGTATTTCAACAATTAGCACCCAAACGACAGACTGAACAGGATGAAGGGTCATCTGATTACCAATTTCCCCACAATGATGTTCCCATTAAATTGTTGTCATTTTCATGCCATTGTTAAGTAACTGAGTATTTCCATTAAATGGTAATAAATATTTCTAAAGTTTTATCTACATCTGTATTTGAGAACATTAAAATTGTTCTGTTCTGTTCTGGTTCTGTTTTCTTTGGTCTTCTTTTTTGGTGATACCTAGTTGTCCACCTTACCAGGGAAGAAAGTGCAAGAGATCAGAAAATCAATCTGGCCCAGTCTTTGCAATGTGGAGCATAAAGGGGAAGAAAAGGTATTGTCTGAACTGAGAAGCCAGCAGCAGAAACAGGGTCCTATCCTACCCTGTAGAAAGAAACTTATATTCCAAATCAACTCCCTTTAATCAGAAATATTGCAAATCATTTTCTCTTTTACTTCACATATGGGCTCATTTTACACAGAAAACCACTATGACTTGCAGTCTTAAACAAAGAGGAGTTATGCTTTTAAAAAACAAAGAATTATTTTTAAGATTTTGTCAGGAGTGGTGTTTCTGTATAAACCCTGTAAGATGACGTCAAAAATCCTATTGGTGACTTATACTGGTGCAAGCAGGGCTTGTGCCACCGAAAGTACTTTTGGGGACACCTTACAAGGAAGCATCTAGTACATCCATCTGTAATGGTTTCTCCCAGGTTGAGTAAGCTGCTAAAAGAGTGCAGCTCTACTCCCACCCATGCCAATGGTCACTAACTAACCAGGGGTCACTTGAGGAGCTCCATCATGACATTGCCCTCCCTCCTGAACTTCCTGTATAATAATACTGGTGATGTTTTACTACAAAGTTGGAATGGTAATAAATAATCATAAGTATTCCAAAATGTTTCTTGTTTGTTGGAAAACTCTGGTATGTAGAATCCTAAATGGATGAGAATCTATGCAGTTCAGGACTTATTCTGCACAGAAAATGCACACTTCTTACATAGAAATGCTATTTTCTGCACACCAAAAAACATGCTTTTCTGTGCAAGAAAATACTGTATTTTGTGCAGGAAAATCTGCACAGTACAGAAGTGGCCTGCACAATACAGGGACAAACAGAAAACTCATGTATGGTTTCGTTAAGCCCATGATAAACACAAGACAAGACTGGATGGTAGATATGCTTTCCCCAGTCTGGCTCAATCTGTAGAAGGAAGAGACTGTGTGCCATTTCATCTCAGCTAGCTAATATCACTGCCTGTATACGGACCACCTGTATTGATTTTAGATTCTTTTTAAGAGTTTTTA
This sequence comes from Ctenosaura bakeri, assembly GCA_948474755.1. NCBI lineage: Eukaryota > Metazoa > Chordata > Lepidosauria > Squamata > Iguanidae > Ctenosaura > Ctenosaura bakeri. The sequence goes on from CAOLHI010000311.1 coordinate 687,596, forward strand.
AAGTGTATTCTAATGTGTTTTAAAAATGTTGTTATCTTTTCATTTTTTTAAACTTGGTTTCTATTTTTTCATCGCCCTGGGAGCCCCTGTGTGCTGGGAGACAATACAGAAATACCTTATATAAACAATAAATAAATAGACTTTTGACTAATAACCCCATGATCTTCCAAGTAAATAATCCCAATAATATTTATAAAGAGTAATGTTTGATTTTTTTTATTTTGTATTATTAGTAATGATATCCACAAAGTTCATGCTGAAATAAATCAACCATATAGGTGCTAGGAGATTCCCTCTCTCCATCCTACCCTGTTTTCTTTTTAAAATTTGTATATCAACTCAAATGCATCAGTTTTGTTACATCTGGAAATAAGAGCCTTCAGAATATATAGTATTAAAAAAAAATTAACCAGCTGGTTCAGTAACGGGTATTATCTCACTGTATCTGTGCTTCTTGGTCTCTGGGAGGAGCTGTGGCAGTAGGACTCCATCTTAACACAGTCTTAAAGTGCTGAATGTTCATAACATTCTAGATGCAAGCTTTTTATATTCAATCCAGTAGATGGCAGGAGTGCACCTTTAGAAAGCTTCAGTCTCAGACAGACTGGACGTCAACAAATGGCATATTTTGTCTCTTCTTCTCCCAGTTCCTTTTTTTGTTTCTTGATAAGGCCACAGGGCAAACTGAATAGCCAGTTCACATGTTTGATTACAGTTGCTTTTGAGCTAATTGAAGCTATCCACTAACACAAAGAACCTGGAACAGATGCCTCTTAAGAAAACTCATTCTCATGTATTTTTGTTGAGGCCATAATAAACACACGACCAGACTGATAGAAATTGTTGCCCCCTTGGTAAACTCTGTCCTGGGGTCTACAACTTTGATATAAAATTAATCTAACCCACCAGAGAGGTTCACCCGAATGTGCGCGTAAGCAATAACGGTCATACGATGGAACGAACTGGGTCAGGCCAGTAAACTCCTCAGTCACATAGCAACAGGAGACCTCATGTTGTGATAACCCATGGTGGACAAAAGGTCCTTAACCTTTAAGGAGTCCACTTGAAGGGAGTAAAAGTGTTCCCAGAAAGTTGGGCACTAGAAGCAGTAAAAGTTTATCAAATCAATCTCCAGAAACTCACACCGCAGCCCCAATGTGGAGGAAGATCCTGTTATTTAGATGACAACTTGTTATCTTCCGACAAATGCCAGGTGTGGAGTTGTTTTTCTTTTCTGTCCCTGTTTGATTTCCCTGGGAAAGGATTTGCCTTCAAAGTAAATTTGTCCTACAAATAGTCCCTGTTTTTGGGCTAGGTTAGGAGAGAAAAGGTGAGGCGAGGAGAAGAAGTATCATGCTTCCCAGTCATAGCAACTGACCAGTCCCTCCTCCCAACAGCTGTGCGATCTCCTCAGTGTCTCTTTGCTGAGCTGCTGTTGGATCACTGTTTACCGGACCAAGGACTTCAGGAAGAGGTGCAGTATCACCCAAGCTGCGAATCCCTCAACAATCCCTCTATCTTACATCCACGCTTTATTTCTATTAGCCCTTGGATGCATGTGTGTGCGTTTGCGTTAGTGTGAACTATTACTATTCAATAAAGTCATTCATTGGACCTTTTTGTGTGATTTCTGACTGAGCCTGACCCTGTTGGGTAAAAGATCCTTAATTATCCTGCCCTCTTTGCATTGCTAAAGCATTGTTCATAGCTAATTTTCCCCATAAGTGATAATTTTGACAGGCATTGGGAATCCCCCTAGGGGACCCCCAGCAAGCGGGGTAACAAAATGCTTTCTTTAGTTTGGTCCAATATGTGGAAGGAAGAGGTCATGTGCCATTTCATCTCATCTAAGCAACATCATTGCCTGCATATGAAGTATCTGAATTGCCCAAGTGCTGCACTGTGCAAATAACACCCACTGCACACAGGCAAAATACATGTATTTGATTTCCTAATCATATCAAGAAGTTAACCTGTGTCCACACTGAATGAAGTCTTCAGACAGCCCACTTCATGTAGATGGCAGAGGAAGGGATGCTAAACTGAAGAGGTGCAGACAAGCTTTATTCATCTGTGCATCACAACATGGTCACTGGAAAAACATCCCCTAACTTGTCACCGTATTTAGCTTCTGACAAATTCATTTTGACTTGTTTGACTATTTCTGTGCACAACAACGATCTGTGCACCCCATAGCAAAGGTTGGATGATTAATCTTCCAATGCCGTAAAAAGAGTGGTGGGCAAACAGCTGCTTCTCTTTACTCTTCATATGCTTCCTTTTCTTCAGTTGATCACCTATTTGGGTAATTCCTACAACCCTAACTACTGTGCTGTGCAAACATGCTAGCTGTGTGTTATGGGAGTTATTGTCAAAAATATCTGAGGGGAGCCAGGTTGCTTACTTTTGCTGTGAGAACATGGGAAGATTTCATCTTGGACTGACCAAAAATTGCAGCTATCAACAAGATTTCATGATTAAGCCATACTTCTCAGAAATTTCCAGAACTGATGGTGCTCTGAAATACACGCTAGTGGTGATCTCCAATGCCACTGGGGCTGATAGCAATATTTTTTAAAAAAGACATAATCCAAGACAAACTAACTTTGGGGCAACAATGTATATGCAACTGGAACAAGACAATCACTGCATAGTCATCTGGAGAAATATTTGAATGAATCCTTTGGCATTTCTTTCTATGAAATTAGCTAGGAATGTTTTCCAATCAACATAGTTGCAGCACGCTCACAGACAGGCAGCATGATTTATGTGCAAGAGATCCAAGCTTCAGTCCCTAGAAAGTCCTCAGTTAAAAGCATTTTGGACAGCAGAGCTGTCAAAGGCCTTTCCTCAAGGCCTTCAGTAGATTGGGGGGGGGGCACCTGCCAGTGGCTGAAGACATTGGTGAGCTGTGTTTAAAATCCTGAAGGAGATTTAAAAAAAAAAAAAAAACAGGAAATGAATCCAAAGTTGATTAGGACATGTGGGGGCATTTTTAGCCAAAATAAAATCAAATAATTGTGGAGGGTTGGGGGTGGCTATAGTGATCTTGGGGCTTCACGTGGTTCACAGGCTTCATTTCACCCATTACTAGAGGCAAGAATACTATGCAAGACAATTCAGTCATTTGCTCCTATATTCCCATAACTGCGTATATCCTACTGACAGTCCCAACTAAGATAGACCCATGGAGTAAATAAGAATTATTTACATTTTGACTCAGAACTAGATGAACCCCTGCTCAATCATGGAAACCTACTGGGTGACCTTAGGCAAGTTACATTCTCTTAACCTCTGAGGAAGGCAAAGGCAAACCTCTTCTGAACAAATCTGCCAAGAAAACCCCATAATAGGTTCACTTTAGGGTCCCCCTAAGTCAAAAACAACTTGAAGGCATACAATAATAACATGCTGAGTCACCATTCCACAATCAATTAAATAGGACTATTCTAGTTGGAACTAATCAGCCACTGTGTCCATAGCAAACACTATCTCCATGTATCGTGAGTTCCAATCATGTTTTCTCATGTGAAACTATATCTGAAAGCAGAACATGGGTAAAGACGGCATGAATGAAATAGCACTCATTTGATCTAATACCTACTGTTGTTAAAGGGCTGGTTGATTCTGTCAATTTTATTTTCTCCCACATTCAGATTTTGTTAACTTCCAATTCATTCCATTCCTTTTATGAATGAATTTGTGAATTTTGGTAGCTTCTTCTGAAGTGTGAACAAAATAGTATGAACAAAACAAAAGTATAAACAAAACAAAATTTTAATCTTCTGCTTCTAATTCAGTAAGTACAGCGGTTCCCACTATCAAAGGAACCATGTTGTACCAGATTGCCATTACAGCTGCTATAGATGTAGAGCCTGCCAGAAAAATGAGGTCCTAATCCTCATTTGGCAGTACATTGTTCAATGCGTAGGAACTCTAACTAAGGCCCTTTCCACAGGAGACTGGTGAATCGGTTTGTGCCGTTTCTTACCGGATTTTCTGGGCTCGAAACAAGGCGGACTTTCCCTCATTTCCTTCCACACAGCTACTGCGTATGTTCCATTCTGATTCGGAGGAATGCGAGTTCATGAATCCACACTGCCTTCACCGTGGCCACTCCCGCTGCTCCCCTCACCCTGCCCCGTCAGCTGTGATTGGCCCTTTTTTTTGGCATGGTTTAGTACGTCACTGCATACATGCATATGTGCATACGCGGGAAAGTCCATACTAACCCCTGGCCCCTCCCATGAGCACTCCCTTGACCACCAATTTGCATTGGCACAAATGTATGTGTCTGCACCACTGTGAAAGTATGAATTGATCTGGAAAATTGGAAAACCGATTTCTTCTGGTTTTCAAATAGCACACTTTACCACCACATGGGGGTGCATTTAGTCAGAATTACGTGTAGAATGAAGGTAAACAGACCAAACCTAGTCCGCTCCAATGTGCAGAAGACCTCCATGGCAAGATGCATTGGCCCGCCTTAATAACCACACGCTGAAAGGGCCTAAGATGTTTAAGAGGTTAGCAATCAAAGTCCTTTGCCCGGATAGGTAAATAACTCCATGTCATTTTTTTAAAAAACCCACTTACGGTAATTTATAAAGAAATCTGCAAATTTTGGAATGTTCTTTTTGAAAAATCTGGAGCCAAATGAAACTCTCACCCACCCCCAGTATTTACTAGCCAGTGGCATTAGCTTTGGACACCGATGCTATGCTGGTTATTGGTATGCCTGTGTTCCAAACTGATTGTGGTAAGATTACAGATGCAGTATCAGAATCCTCCCATGGGTGCAAAATGCAGCTGCTTGTTTTTCATTACTAATTTCTTGAAAACATATGGTCATAATAGGCAATGACCAGTGGTGAGTCAGGCTGCTGTCCAAGCTTCTGGCTGGCAGTAGCCCTCATTGAGATCAATAGGACTTTTGAGAGTCAATGTAAGTAGGATCAAACTGACAGTCAAAACCATACAGAGCTGAAAGCACACTTTCTGTATACTCTCTAAGTCACATCAGCAACCAATTTGCTCAATCCAAATAGAAAGCACTATCATCCGGCATATCTGTTTTGTTGCTTGATTTATTTACAGATTTGAGGTCCAACTAGTAGCTGCCCTGGCCAGTAGAGATGATCTGAGGCCAGAGGGAATGTGCAAATGTTTGGGAGTGATTTTGCAAGCTCCATCATGCTTTCAGATGCACTGGAAGCTAAGTGCTTCATTAAAATAATCCTGTTTCCCAATGCAGGGCCTCAAATTCTCCTCTCCTTTTTAGATTAATTTATTACTAATAGTCTTTCCTCTATAAAAAAGAAATTGCTACTCGCTGTTTGTTTATTTTTATTTTTTTATTTTTATTTTTTTTAAAAACACACACAGAGTATCTAAAATGCTGCTGCAAGAGTACATATCACCTCTGGCATATTTGTCCTGGAAGAAAGGAGCGCGATTTGGAATACCTAATTGAAATGTGCTACAGGAGATAAGGCTGGCTGCAGAGACTGACATTTAAAAGCAAGAGACACCAAACAAGACATGAAATATCACTGTTGCTGCCTCAAAGCAGAAAGCCACTCTCACAAGACTGAAGCATTCTCGCCCATCACCTCCCTTTCTGCCCTGGCGTTCTGACAGGCCTAGCAATTAACCCCTTTCCTGTGCCAATGGGAATGTTTTCCACACAAAAGAAAAGAGGGAGAGTTGGGATCTTTCTACACTCAACTGCTCTAGGTCCAAACCCACCGTGGCTTTTCATCACCAGAAGCCTGACAAATTATTTGGTCCTTATTTTATTAATGTTGCTAGATTTATGAAGGGCACACAAACATACTCATGGAAACTCAAATGTCATTGCAGGAAGACCCTGTCTCAGTCCAAAAGGCAAAGTGGCTGCTGGACCCCACTTCATATTCCCTACTTGCTTTGAAGTTAAAACAGTACCATAAAGCATCAGTCAATTACTTCAATTAGCATAGCAGTAGTATCGTTCTGATTGACAGAAAAGAAGGGGTGTATGATGTTACAAGTAGAAGCTGTCCCAAACTGAAGGTGCAGTCTAGGGAAAAACAAAATAATAAGATAGTAGCAGCAGTGTTTAGCACTTCATAAAAGCTTGAGCTTTACATACATTATCTTTACAGTTCTGACAACAACCCAATATTCTCTGGCAAAATATGCATTTTGAATGCTTTTTTTTATATATATATAGTCAAGAGCTGCATCAAAACAGCTTAAGAACATGTAAAGGAAGGTGGTTAACAAAATTCCAGTCTTCATGTCAGTCTGAGATACATGGATCAGAACAATTCATAACAAAATTGCAAAAATCAAATTCCTCCAGCATCCATTCATTTATTTTATTTTTATTTTTGCACAGGATCTCCTAATCCACCAAAGGGAATGAAGAATCAAGGGCCAGATGTGCCAAAGGGTAGACTCCACATCTGGGGCAACCTCCCAACCCCTGGTCACATGCAAAAATGAAGGTCAACTCCCACTAAATACATAAGTGCTCTATAATATGACCGTATATTATGTGTTACAATACACAATAAGGCCTTGCTGCTGGTTGGTGGGTTTTTAATTTTTGTTCAACAAAGCTTCTATTAGCTGCCTTGCAAAGTTCCAAATGTAAACAGTGTGAACATGTGCATCATTTTGATATAGATCTCAGTATGGCCATTTCCACACAACATTGTTATAGTGCTATTATTCCACTTGCAACATCCTGTGGAATCCTGAGATTTGTAGTTTAAGGAGGAGCATTTAGAATTCTCAGCCACAGAGCTCTTTGGCCTCAGCAAACTACAACCTCCAGAATTCCATGGGATGTTGGAAGTGGAATAACAGGACTGTAACAGTTTAGGGCAGAAATGGCCTATGTCCCCAGTGTGTAGACAAAGAAGCATTGGTGACTGTGGGTCTCCTTCATAGTTCCAACTGTGAACAGAAAGGAGTTATTTGAAATACTGTTTGCTCTTAGAACTCTACTGGAATGGAAGTTGTTCTTGGCCAACTATTTATTCTCTTTTATGTCTTCCTACCACTGGTAACTGGTTACCAAGAAATATTACTGTGTAGTGCTCCTTCTTGCTGAAACTGGCCACCGGATTATGTATGGAGAGAGAAAAAGCTTCTGTAGCTCACTGTCTCTTTCTCTCCCAGAAGGGTGGGTGTGAAGAGGAAGGATAGAAAAGGAGGGTTCATTTCAAGCCAGACCAATATAAAAACATGTTATAGTTAACCATAAAAGAAGCCACGGTTGATACAGATGGACTCTGTCGCTTGAGAAACTTTTACAGACTGGCAAACAGGCACAGCCTCACTGCACAGCCAAGCAATTCTACTCTACCATATAATTAGCATCATTACACAGCTGCGCCTGCAAGTGAAATTAATGCAAAAGAAGGCATTTGTGGCCCTTGCTCATCCTCCCATGAAGCCAACTGAATGGCTGCTACGTACAAAACCAGATCCTTCCCCCCATTATGAAACAATAAAGGAACATGTGTATTGCTATAGATGAGAGATGTTAACGCTGGAGAAAGTGCTAAATCCCCCTCTCAATGCCTAATGCTTTCACTGATCTCAAGACTCCCAAAGCAAAACAGCCTCAAACCTGAAAATGACAAAGTCAAATCAAAATGTATTATGTGGGTTTTAAATCACTAGCAATGTGGCTTTCACTAGTCCTTTTAAAATGCCTTAAGACCTAGACCCTGCCATCAGGAACTGAAAGTGGAATGCTAAAATTTCCCAATAATTTCATTCAGTGTTGGGAAAATACCATCTCTCCCGTGAGCACTAGCATGAGTGACCATACTTTTTACGTACATTTTTTCCTAGTCATCAGATAGTGGTTGTGAGTGTAAATTAAGGCTGATCCAGTCTTTTTTCTACTTTAGCTTAAATTTGGGAGAAAAGGGGAAAGAACTTATAAAATATGTGTGTGCGCGCACATTTAATCTACATGGCTTCACTTAATCTTGGTGAAAGAGCAGTCACAGTATCTCTCCCCTCTCTTTGTTTTGTTTTTTAGTTAATGATGACATGTCAACCTGAATACTCAGATAACCACATCTAGCAACAGAATGAATCATGTAGATCAAAGTTGGAAATCATTTGGCCTAAGGAAGGCTTCCCTGTTGCCTTTGAGACATACTTTGCCAAGTTGCTGGACCCATATAACCCTGTAGTAGAATTGTCAGGGCAGGGCTCTTGTAATCTTAAGCCCAAACAGACTGAGAAGCAAGACAAAGTACCATAGAACTCCATAAAGAAGTGCAAAGGCACTCGTCTTGGCTTCCCTTTCAAACCTGACCTTTTAGCTAGAGCCATTGTTTCCAAATACTGTTCTTTCCTTCTCAATGGAAAGCAGGGGCAGAGAGGTGCTAGATACAAGAAGAGAGCTTGACATTTTCCTGCTCCCCTGCCCCTGTGCTCCACTGGGAAGGCAAGACCTGTTTTGAAGGGAACAGCTCCAGCCGAAAGTTTGGGGTTGAAATGGGATGGAAGGCAAGTACAGTACTCTGTGCAGCTTCACAGAGCTTTATGGTACCTCATCCTGCTTCTCCATCTGCTCAGACTTAAATCTACAAGGGCCCCATTTGGTATTCAATCCGGCAATCATAGCCCCTAGTCCAAAACAAAATTCAGCCAAAAAAATACAACCTTCAGATGAAAAACAACTTTGTAGCACACAGTTTAGCTATAAATCATTCTACTGGTCCACCCAAAAACAAATCTGAAACATTCAACATTAGGTCTCTTTCAGTTTCAATCTGCAGCCAACATGGGATCAGGAGGATCTGTAAATGGATTTCAGACCCTCTGTGTGTGCCTACCTCTGATGTAGTTGTTAACTGAAGAACTAAAGAACACTGTAGTATAGTATCACCTTGGGGCATAGTAACTTTCTCAACATCACCCTCTTGAGTATATGCTACATACAACCGAATTGTGGAACAGAATATACTGAACTCCCAACTTGGTCATAGCAGAAAATACTACACTTGATAGTAGCCAAAGTTATTTTGATATCTATGAGAATTAAAAAGGTCACTCTCCCCTACTCCCTCTCCTAGCATAGAATTTCAAGGCCATGAAAGCCATTCCAGCTCCAACATAAGCTGAACTCAGAGTGACATGGACACAAATAAGCCAGGACACCAGAGACTGTCAATAGTTCCAAATCAAACTACTTGTTTAGTAGAGTATATCTGGGGCCTTCCCGCTGATTTTGTCCAGGTGGTCAGTACCATTCACTCTCATAAAGAGGCATTTATTTATTCAGAAACCAGCTAGACCACCTACTCCTGTTTGAAGTTACAAGGAAGGAAGAACAAAGATTGAACAGACAGATGGTATATCATGCTCCAAGCATCTTGTGCACATTGTCAGATCTCAATAACTGAAATTCACCCAACAGCGTACCAGTGGATGGTGCTCCGGACTCATTCACTGGCAACACTATTAAGGCTAAATGGCACCCAAACATGTGTGGGTGGAAACAATTTTATCTTTGAAGAGCCTAGCAAATAGGTCACTGTGAGCTTCTGAGTGTTATTTACTGCTCACTATTTGGCCAGGTTGGAGAAGACCATGGACAAAGTATACAGCTTTAAAAGACTGATTATTCCTCTGTGTTTCCCTCACCCCCACTGCCCATTTCATATGGATGTAAGTTTCCCTTACGAATGATTTAGTCTTCCTTTTTTTGGCTCATCATGCTCTGAAACACTGCCAAAGCATCATAAATCTATCCAAAACAAAGAAAGAGATTTTCCCATACTCTATAAACAGTTATAACATCATGAAGTCTGCCACTGGCCAACCAACATTGAGGGAATTTTTAAAATATGAGTCTCACTCCTCTATTTGCCAGGTATCATCTCTTCTTAAGAGACACAATATAGATCACAACATAAAGCCTCATATACTTTGAACTGGTTCTATACTTCTAAGAAATTCTGAAGAACTCAAGATATAGCTGGCCATTATACATATTAAAATGTTTTGCTGTACAACAATAATTATCATGCTGTTTTGTGTTCCTGTATCTGTTGGTTCTAATCTAGGTGGCACTGGCAAATTTACTCATGGGGTGATGGAGGCTGTGAACTGGTTCAGACTCTCATGCTTTCATTTTGTCCCTGTGATGGATGATGGCTCTGAGGTTGATGAGCAACTGATTATGCCAGGAACAGAGCCAGTGATTGACCAAATCAGGTTGCAAACATCCCCACCAGTTGAAAGACAAGCAGACAAAGAGTTGCCCCAGCCAGCTCCAGAGGGAGAAGGAACCAGCATTGATTTAGAGATTTAGATTTAGATTCACTTTTGCCATCCAGCTCCCAATCATGGAGGAGACTGAAACGAACAGCTCAGAGTGAAGCCACTTTGGCTAGATTAAGGAAACAGAACAATGACAAGCAACACCTGTTTTCAGTGGCTATTTAAGTCTGTCAGCGTGGCTTGCTGTATGCTAGTAGTAAATTACTGTGCAAGCCCTCACAACCCTTGTGGTCCAGCTCCCTCAACCCCTCTGGATGGACCTTCAGCTTTCTGGACCTTTTGGATTTGACCTTGGCTTGGCTTGGCTCAGCTCAGCATTTCTACTTGTTGTTTCTTTTGGACACTCCCTGCTGCCGCCGCTGCCGCCACCTTCTCCTCCTCCTCCTCTTCTTGGGTAAGTACCCTCCCCTCCCCTCCCTTGCTTGCAGAGAGAAACAGGCAGGGAGTTGGACTCTGACAGCCCCATCCCACCATAGTGATACCCCTGGATTTCCTCCTCTTAGAAAAAGAAATATGAACTACCAGATATTTCCAGTTTTGAAAAAATGTAGAAAAATTCAGACAATGAGGTGTCCCCTGAAAGGCAAAAGTGATCCTTATGCAGCCTGAAATTGCCCACTCCTTCTTTGACTGGCCATGGCAGATAGTCTAACATATGAATGGACATGTGAAGCTCCTACATGCTAAGTCACGCCACTGGTCTATCTGGTTCAAGGATAGGAATCTCTTCACCCTCCAGATCTTGTAGGGCTGGACCTGCCTTCATCTTTGACTATACCTAAGACTGGGGCTCCTAAGAGTTTCAGTCCAACAATGTTTGGAGGGTTGCACAATTCCAATATCTTTTCTACACTGATTTGATGGCTGTCCTCCAGAGTTTCAGGCAGTGGTCTTCCAAGTTCCACCTGGAGATGCCAGGGGTTGATCCTGGATCTTCAGAATGCCAAGCATCTGTTCTGCCACAGAGCTAGACATACTATAGCTACTGCTGCCAATACTCTTATTCCAGCAGCGCCTAGCATCTTACTGAATTTACTAGCAGGGAAAGAAAGCTCCTATGAGTTCATTGTCCTTCTCTGTTTCTCTAGTTCTAAAAAAGAAATCAGAGCAGAAGTAAACAAGCCAGCAGTGCTGAGAGATAGATAGTGGGGCACTCTCTCTCTACACATGGCTACAGCAGGGGTCACTGTCATCTCAAAGCAACTTTACACCAAATGGCACTTCATTCATAGGATCCTGTGTGAAACATGATTATTAATAGACACAGCTTCATGGCAGAAGACTTATTTCCTATGCATAAGTTCTCAGTTCAATCATCAAAGAGCTGGCAAGGCTTCTGCTTCAAAGGGACACCATGAAATTAGGGCTGCTTCATGCTGTACCAGAGCCAGCCCTATCATTAGGCAAAGTACAGCAACTAGCTTAGGCCGGAGATTTGGGGTGTCATGACAGGGTAGTCGTTGTTCACTTTGTTATATAAATAAACAAAGTTTACTGTCAGAGATGAGGAGGGGTGCTTGTGTGATTTTCTGCCTTGTGTGATTAAAGCATTATGCATTGTTGACACAAGTGAGGAAGAGGGCACCAGGCAGCAGAAAGCCTTACATCCTCCCCTTGGAAAGCACACAGCATGTTTACGACTGGTCCTCCAAAGTATACAGGAAATATTTCATGAGAAGACCTTCCCAGTTCAACATGGTAAACGTCCCTCAAGAACAGCAACAATCCTAGACCAGATGGACCAAAGGCCTGACTCTGAATGTCAGTTCCTTCTCCTGTCTGTGTATGCACAGCCAACTTCTCTCACTCTCTTACTCTCTCTCCTTCCACAGCAGCTTCCAGCTCATCGTCCCTATTTTTGGAACTGCTGATGGATGCTGACAGGAAGAGGGGGCGGCAGAGGGGAATTCACTACAACTTCCCCGCCTGCTCCCTCCCCCACTGCTGTATTACTTCTGATAATTTGATTGAAGCTTTTCACAGTCGATGATGAGTCAGAGGCAAGGCAGTTTGCAAAACTGTCTCAAAGGGGCGCTCACAGACTACCTTTCTAATGAGAATACTATATAAAGTGTTAGACAGGGTAAGCCATGTGTTTTAGCTGAGTTCAGGCTGCTCCCTCATTTATACCAAGACAAGCTGGCTCATATTCTCCCATCCACCTTGATTTATTCTGCTCAACAGAGAATGTGGACACAAGGACCTGATGGGGAAAAAAGATAGCTAGCCTGTCCCATTGCCCATTCCTCACATATAAATGTTTTTTATTGATGTCTGTGTGTCATTTTTTCTAAGACCATATCTTGTAGAGATGTGGCTTAAGAAACCAATTCATTTGGCTAAAGCCATCGTCCAGAACAACTTTTCCCAGCCAAGCTCCAGTCAGTTGTTTTGACCTATACCACAGCAGACCTTCAGCCAGTATTGATGACAGACATTGTAGTCCAAAACATTTGAATGGTCCCAGGGTATAGAAGGCTACCTTAAAGTGTGTGGACTATGTTGCTTCCATGTATCTTGAATAATTTAGTTAGTATAGCTACTATAGCTAAAAATAGAAAGTCCATTTGCAAAACAAAGCTTGGAAATGCTTTTGAATGACAGCTCCCCAAATCCTACATGTACTATAAAGTCAATCTAAACTAGTGCTCCATCCTGATCAGTGGACAGTCAAAATGCCTCTGGGCAGCAGGAATCTACCAAACACATGTCTCAATCAAGTGAGGGGAATAAACTGTGTGATGTGCTCATCTCACTCTCTCCTGCTATCATCTGGCTGGCCTGCTAGAAACAGAATATCAGACTAGATGGACTTTAAATCTAATCCAAAAACTAGACTCTTTTCATATATTTGCCAGTTTGCCTCCAATGACAATTACTGGAGTAAACAACATTTATTTAAATATAGTGCAGCAATATTTTATAACCAGTGCGGTTTGAGCATTGGACTAGAATTCTGGAGACCAGGATTAGATTCCCTGTTCAGCCATGGAAACCCACTGGGTGACTTCAGTCATTGTAAATTGGAAATGACTTGAAAGCACAACAACAACATTTTAGTTCATATGGCAAACTACTAGAGGCAGATCCTGTTCATTGTCTGAACATTCCATATTTTCAATCAGAACTGCAAAGACTTTGGTCAGAAGATGACTTAATTGTTGTTGTGTGCCTTCAAGTCAGGTTTCTGATATGGCAACCCTAAAGCAAATCTATCATGGGGTTTTCTTGGAAAGATTTGTTCAGAGGAGGTTTGCCACTGCTCTTCTCTGAGGCTGAAAGACTATGACTTACTCAAGGTCATCTAGCAGGTTTCCATGCCAGAGCGGCAATTTGAACGCTGGTCTTCCAGAGTACTAGTCCAAACTCAAACCACTATACCATGCTGGCCCACACGCGGACATGATTAGACCAGATCTAAATTCAGACTTAAATTCAGAAGCCTATTTCTTTCTGTATCACGATGACTTGTGCATCATCAGGGAAAATAAACAAATTCCAGCAGCCACTTGCACTGTATTCATCCCTATAGGTGTGGCAGCTTTACACTCGGTCTACATGTCCAGGCCCTATATATTCACTTTTAAAACAAGCTGGTGTGGCAGAAGGCTTGTAAGCCTGTAGAAATCACAAAGAGGGAGGCTGAATGTCTTTTGTGTTCTTCTATAGTGGAAAGCTGAGAAGTGAGTCTATAGCATTACATCCTTTTGTTATTTCTCAGTATTCTCTATAACTGCTGCTCTAACATAGATCCTATGTATGTAGTAACCAACTGTTTTACAGTGGATCTAACACAGGGTACCAACATTGTTATGAACTCATGCCAGCAAAGTTTGTATGATACAGCACCACAGCAGGGTTTAATTGTGGTAATAATCACTTTGATAGAAGGAGGCTGTTATACATACATAAATACTGTCATAGCACAAGAAAATTGCCAATGATAACTATTCCCACAGCTAAGAGGACTTAACTTACATAGGTAGGCATACTACAGTAGCTTTTGCTCTTGTATCTCCACAGCCATTACAGTCACCATTGGAAGCAGAAAATGACTACTGTGTGGGGAAAATTATCCCTCAGTTCTACTCCTTTACTACCACTGGTTCTTCCTTCCTTCCTTCCTTCCTTCCTTCCTTCCTTCCTTCCTTCATTTATTCCTTCATTCATTCTTTCATTCATTCATTTATTCAGAACACCATTCTTCTAATATGACTCTCTACAAGGAGTAGGGTTCCTAGTTCAGGTTCATCTAAGGCCCTGAGGTGTCCAAGCCAAAGCCTGAAACCTAAGGAGAGCCCCTGTTGATGTCTTTAAACATTATGCATTAAACACTAACTATAGTTGCTCATAGGCTGTCATTCAAACCTAGAGGGAGAGGGAGAGGGAGAGAAGAGTATATTTTCCTATTTGGAAATTTAGACAGTAATCATAAGTAAAGGGGCTATTTCAAGATCAAATGGATGGAGGAGTTAAATCTTTAATGAGTGGGTAAATCCTTCTCACTTACTTAGAGACGGTATAAGACACACTTAGTTAAGCTCACTTTCCTGTAGGCTGAAGGTGAATTTAGAGCAGAGTGGAGGGTGAGCCCTGGCAATAAGTGGAAAAGAAAGATGAAGCTAACTAAGTAACTAGAAAGAACCCCCTGGAGAATTTTTGTAAATTGCAGCAAGAAGTCAATTAAGTCTTGGAAACTGTAGCATGCTGATGCTGTATCACCTGAGCTGGAGATGTGCACATAGCCTTCTCCTCTTGCCTGGAGCTAAGCCCACCAAAACTGGAGAATAAGCACCCTTGTCTCCCATCTGGAGATCGCCAAAAAAACCCTTAAAGATTCAGGTCCATGCCCTGAGATCAGGCAACCCTAATAAACTCTAATAATAATAATTAGGGATGGGCCAACCGAATCCTCGAATCCTGGGTAAGGATTCAAGATTCCTGAAACGGAATCCCTGTGCCAAAATAGGCAAACCGAATTTTTCAAATCCACTAACTAAATAGATCGTTGGAGGCCTGAAAACCTGGAAGACCATATACACAGGGGAAGATAGTAAGTAGGTGAGGTTTTCCCCTGGAGTAATAATGTCCTTTACTAACAATTTCAGAAATTACAGCTGGGCTTGTATTTTAAGATATTGAATTGAACATCTCATATTGAAGTTCAGTACCTGAGTGGAAGCTACAGGCTTGAGATTTCAAGGGCAGCTGAAACATTCCTTTGCATAGCTCCCTTGCAAACCTCTTTCAGACACAATTCTGGGGTTTCTAGTTTTACAAGGTCTCACAGCCTTCTCTGTCAAAGTGTGCTGGTGTATCATTAAACTACAAACCCCAGGATGCCATAAGGAGCTATGCAAAGAAAATCCAGTTTTGACCTGGATTATCTATTTACTGTAATATGTGGCCCTGTTTACACAGGCAGGAAAATGTGGGATTAATCCACATTTTCCTGCCTGTGTACAAAGGGCCTTCGTGTCATTTTCAATCTGGGGAGATCCTGAGGCAAAACTATGACAATTGTCTTGGCCTAATTTCTTCAGAGGGAGGTTTGCCTTTGCCTAGGCTTTTGCTAAGGCTGAGAGAGTGTGTCCTGCCCAAGATTATCCTTCTTTCCCCTTGCTTTTTAAACTCTTTTTTAAAAAAGGATTCGAAATATTCAAGATTTGTGAGATTCATGAATTCCCAGAACCTTGCAGGGATTCAGAAAATTCTGGATTTGGCCCATCCCTAATAATAATTAAAAAAACCTCTATCCCAAGATATTTAAAATCTATCTATCATGTAGCCCTTCAGATGTCAGGAGACTGCAGGTCCCAGTAGCCTTAAGCAGTATAGCCAGGAGTGAGGAATGTTGCAGTCCAATGACATCTGGAGGACCATATGATTCCCACCTTGAGGTAAACAGTGTTTTTGCATGTTGGAGAGAACAAAGTGAGAGAACACTCAAGGTTCAGAAGGGATTAATGTAATCAAATATATTTCTACATACTTTTAGGCCTGGTTCAAAAGAGTGACAGCCCCTGTTGATGACTTTGAGGTTGACACTGTGCTCACAGATTATTCGGAACTGCATGGAGAAACTGGCACTTCTACATACACACACACACACACACACACATATATATATATATATTGCACCTAGAAGATTCTGGAAGCTGTAATCCAAAACAGTAACTGGGTGGACTACAACTATCTTTGACTTAAAAAGAGCAGAGCTCTAGTCCAGAACACATATAGCCCAGCACATCTGGAAGGTGCTGGACTGGATGAAGCTGATCTCTTTAGTCCAGCATTTTTGTTTCATAAAAGCAGCCAGCTAGATACACATCTTAATTTTCTTAAAAATTCACAAAACATTCTTTTTTCAAATGCTGGAAATCATATCTTCAAATATTGCATTCCTCAGTATTAAAGATGCTTAGATTCCTGTACCTGTGAAAGCTATATGGTACATGTTTTGCTTTCTGTCAGTCAAATAGGAAAAATAATGGGGCATAAAACTTTGGCATTAAGTGTGAATTCAACACACACTAGTACAACTTCACAAAACACCAGTGGTGGTTAGAAACTTCCATGTGAGTGTGTTTTACTCTGAACTTTAAAAAAATCTATCCAAGGTGCTAAACCTATTTTGAGGATAGGGTTTGACACCTTAGATAGTTACTTTAAAGTTTAGACTAAAACCCAGGGTGAATTCACCACTTCACTGAAAGGAAGTCACCACCCTCCACTGAGAAATGTTCAATGAAATAACTATATATTATAATGGATTACAGAAATCAAGTCAGAGGGTATGACACAGACCCATGAGGCAAGGATGGAAGGTAGCATCCAGAGGAGAGCAAGACGGAGAGGACTTAAATCCCACATTCTGTTGAAAGGCATCAAGCAGAAATAGATGGGCCTGAGATGACTGGTGGTGCTGGGGCTCTTCTGGCATGGAATGACATTTCAAGAGTGCTCAGGAGACACTGATACTCAGTGAACACAAAATGCAATTATACAGTGTTGCCACTCAGAATAAATAAAAGGCTACAGTGTGTTCCAGCCACTGCGGCAGCAGGTGAAGCAGAGCGGGTCTTAAAAGAGGGATGTTAGGCCTGAAATACAGCCAGCTAGAAAGGGTTTACTCAGTTCAAAGGGAAAAGGCATGTGTCTCTTACCATAGGAACCCTGATAGAATGTGCTGGAGTGTGTGTCTTTGATTCATAAGCAGACCCTAGGTACATAACTGCAGCATGACTTGTATTAGCAAGTTGATAGAGCTTGAAAATAGGAAGCTATTACTGCATGATGATCGATAGTTGATCCCGGGAACTTCTAACACAACAACTAAAGAGTGGTGGGTCAAATGGCTAAATGAATTTGATTTTATGGTACAGCAATAAGCCAGGCCATCCCAAGGCTTTTTGCTGCCTGAGATACAGAAACAATGAGCACACACCTCCCCATCTAAATGCAGAGCACCCAAGGCCAACAAATTTGTTTTGGCATCTAAGCAGAAAAGCTCCACCTCCGATAGTTAACAATTTGACATTTTATTAAATGTAAAATGAAATGTCTAGGATAGCTTCCTCATTCTGCCCAAAAGTAAGGTCAGCCCTGATGATGGGTATAGTGGTTTGATCATATACATTTGCCTATTTATTTGAAGACTGAGCTGGAACTAACAACCTAAGTTTGTGTTTGTCCAAAGAAAAATCCAAATCCTACCTCATATTCTTTGCTTTCTTTTTTTAAAATGCTCTATTTGAATAATGTATTTGCTGGCATATAAGACTTTTTCTCAAAAAAAATACTGTTTGAAAATGGGGCGTGTCTTATATGCCAGCGTATCTTATACATCAGCAAACAGTATTTACTGGCATATAAATGGTGTGTGTCTTACACACTGGTGCAAATATGGTATTTCATTTTTAATCATCATCATGACCATCATCTTTTTATCATAATTATCTATACTCCACTTTTTTCAACTTTTTTTTCCAAAAATGGGAATTAAGACAGCTTACAAATTAAATTGAGTACAACATAGTTAAAAATACACAAAGATCACAATTAAAATATAATTAAATGATTAGCAATATTAAACAATTTAAGTCAACACTTAAAATGAATAAAAAGAGTTTGGAGGAAAAAACAATACAATAAAAAGTATCACACCTCCTTACAGTCCTTACAAACCTTTCCATTAAAACCCTTCAGTTCTAAAAGCCCATTAGAATTTTTAAAAAACAAAACTTTGCCTGCTAGCACCCAGAAAACAGGGAGAAGGTCATTAATGGACCAAAGGAACACACGAAACTGTGGAAGAAGGCCCCAAAAGCTTGATTTTGAAGACTCTATAGAGTTGTTCAGTTGATTGAATGGGCCCACATAGGATATGCTCCATATCTGTAGTCTAGGAAGATATGTATTAGTTCAATTACTCCACAAGAACCAAACTCAAAGTTTCCTAGTACAGTTGAACAAAACTCTGGCAACTTTGTCACACTTTCTTTAAAAGTAGAATTACAGAAATTTATTTCCTCATTTATATTACTGGTATCTGCAAAGTATATCAGTTCTGCACTGGCAGTTCAACTGTATCTGTCCCTTTTTATTTTACTCTAAGCCAAAAAGGAAATACTAGCTAGAATCACAGGAAGCTCCCTTATATTGCCTCAGACCACTGGCCCATCTGTGGCAATATTACTGATACCAGGGTTACCAGCTCAGCAGCATCCCATTCCCACAACTTCAGGGCCAAAAATTGAGACTGAGGGAGCATCCTTGTGATATCATGGGATGGATCCTTGTGATGTATCAGAGGCAAGAACTGACAGGTGAACCAGAACTGCCTCTGGATGAGCTGACTGGGGAGATGGTCATGGGGCAAGCTGGGTAAATGGACCCCCACTTTGGGGAAAATGCCATTAACCAGGGGCCATTTCACATTACACAGTTACAGTATTGTGCAGTTGCGTAGGGATGTGGGGGCAGGAGGGTGATTGGCCCCAGGTGGCAATGTTTTTGGGACATCCTGGCCCATAGCCACACCCCTGCGTGGCCCCCACGCACTGCAGCCCACCCCCATGCACAGTGGCCATGTCCCTCCTCCCATAGCCCCTCCTCCTCCTGCCCTCCCCCCACCCACTGGCATTATGATTTCAGTCAGGGTTCCCAGTTGGATACAGGACTTAAATTTTAACGCAACAAATTATAAGAATTTTATAATTCTTATCATTTTAAGCCCAAACAGATCAAGAAGCAGGATGAGGTACCATACAACTCCCCAAAGCTGAGCAAACATCTTGCTTTACGTTTCAACCTTAGACCTTCAGCCTCAGCCGTTCCCGCTTAACATGGCTTTTGCTGAGAAAACAGAACTTGGCGCTGCCCTAACCCCCTGCTCCCGCCCTCTGCTGTGAAATCAGGAGTTGTCTTTGGTGGGAATGGCTGCAGCCAAAAGTTAAAAGTTGAAAGAAATTGGAGAACAAGTACCTTTGCCCAGCTTTATGGAGCTTTAGGGTACCTCATCCTGCTTCACAATCTGCCCAGGCTTAAAGATACAAGAGGCCTGTCTTGCATCCAACCTGGCACTGCTAATTCCAATTTACCTGTCATGTTGCCATGGCAAAATCCTACGGAATCCTGGAATGTGCAATTTACAAGGGGTACTGAGAATTCCCAGCCAGAGAGTTCTTGTACTTCACTGAACTACAAACCTAATGATTCTAAAGAATATTGCCAGAGCGGTGGAGCTTGGAGTGTGTGGAAGGGGAGTGGGAAGGGGTGGGGCTATGGCACAAAGGGTGTGGCCACTGTGCGAGGGCATGGCTGCAGTGTGCAGGGGCATAGCCAGGATGTGCAGGGGCACGGCTATGGGTCAGGACGCCGCAGAAACATTGCCACCCGGGGCAAATCACTCCTCTGCCCCCACATTCCTAAGCGACTGTATTGCCATGGCAGATCCATTCTGGGTTTTAGTCTGAATTTCAAAGAAACTATTCAAGATGCTGAACTCCCATCCTCAAAACACATGAAGCATCTTAGATAATTCTTTCACACTAAAACCTGGAACAGATTTATTAGCTCACTGATTTGGAAGTCAGCAGTCACCACTGGGTATTTCTAGGTATCTGGAATTTTTGTACACTGAGCAAAAAGAAAAAAGAAAAAAAGATTATTATTATTAATAATAATAATAATAATAATAATAATAATAATAATAATAATAATAATAATTTGTATCCTGCCTCTCCACATGGATCGAGGCGGCGAACAACATGAAATACATTATACATTACAAATAGCATGTATTTCTATACCGCTTATCAGCTAAGTGCTTCTCTAAGCGGTTTACAATGTGTTTTTAGCTAATTGCCACCAACAAGCTGGGTACTCATTTTACTGACCTGCGGGAGGATGGAAGGCTGAGTCAACCTGGAGCCTGGCAGGATACTGTATTAATTTCCCAAAGTAAATGATAATACTCTAACAAGCTATTTCTCTCAAGGAGGCCAAAACAGAGTTAATCTCTACTGTCTTTATCACTGTTTCTCCCTAGGGTATTTGCAAGCATTTAACCTACAAGTTGCTGCTGGCATACTGCCTTCTATATACATGATTTATAATATTGCAAGTAGTCCTGGAGGATTAGAGCTGCCCCACATATCAGGAACCACTAAAAAGAATTGGAAAGGGAAATGCCAGTATGTAAGTCATTATAAGAGTTGTTTTAACAGTTGGGGTTCACTTACACTATTCAGATTTGTATTTCATCATTCCTTTAAGGAACTCGTTGGCCTTATAGTCTTGTTATTATTAGAGCTATGAAGTTTCAGATCTTGGAAGTTACCTCTTCAAAAGTAATTAGTTACAGTTACAGATCCAACATGTCCAAACAAAACAATTTACAATTTTGGAAGTAACATTTTTTTTGTTATTCAAAAATAACTACACTATTCATGTTTAAAAAAATATCACAGTTCTATAAACTTCTTCCCTGTAGTTTGAAACACATGTAGACAGTCAGCTTACACAGCCTATAACTATAAAGCAGTCATAATTAGCCTGGAAAATAAAATAAAATCTCTTTATATTGCAACCATATTGTAACATACTTATGTCTTAATTACTGAAAACAGAATTGATTACAAATACCTTTCTGTTTATAAGTAGTTACTTCCAAGCTCTGGAGTAACTTAAGCTAATTTTGTGAACTTTGATACAAACCGCATTACTCCATAGTATCTGGGCTAATACGTGGTTTGAAAAATCACTGTCCAACAAATTTTGAACTTTTCCAAAATTCTGGCGCAGTTCTTGGCTCAAAGGTTTATTAAAATATGCTTTAACAATAACAAAAAAATGACATGCAATTTCTTTGTAGCTTTAAAAAACCTGAGGCAGATCTGTAAATGACCTGACACAAAAATGACAAAAGCAAAACAAAAAGATCAGATTCATCCCATTCTTACAGTGCTGTGAAACAGATTGGGTAAGACATATTGAAAAGCAAAAATCAATGTGCTTCATGGGTGAACAGTGATTCAGACTCAGGTCTCCCCAATACAGATTCAACACCCTACATGTAGGCTCTAGAGAAATGATTTCATATAATGGTGGACATAAAGGGGGTCTTTTGTTACTTGAAGCCAGCAGTAAGTTTTAATACAACTGAAGAGACTGGAAGAAATCCAGACAAGTGTGTTCAAGCCTGATGATGTGAAGAAAAAAGAAAGACTTAATATCTTGTACTCTGCTGAATTATTAGAGAACTAAGAATCTGCTTAACTTGCACCTAGTTTGAAACATGCATATCACTCTACCCCTTAGGGAAAGTAGAACTGCATGTCATTGTTTTGTTCGTGTAATTTCTGCAGCATTGACTGCCCAGAATGATAAAGTAGATTGATGTCCCGATTTTGTAGGTCAAGAGCAGTATGAGACAATGAACAGTGGAAGTGAGCTAAGCATAGAAGGAGGGAGAAAGAAAAAGAAGATAACATTCCAGAACCAACTTTGGTAAGGTTTGCTACTCAAGCAGGATGCATAAAACAGGACTTAAAACATGTAGACTTAAAATGTACTCAAGAACCTGTTGCAAAGTGGGAAAGGATTCTGGGTGGATTCCTACCCCTAACCCTAACCCTTTTTCAACTGCTGATTGAATATTTCTGAATACAGTAGGCTCTCCATTTTTGCAAGGGTTTAGGGCACAGAACCCTCACAAAAGTAGAAAAGCCACGAATATCTCCCCCCTCCACAATTCCCCTCTCATTCCCCTCCAGAGCTTCCCCACTTCTCTTTCTTTGCCTCTTGCTTACCAGTAATTTCCCCTCAGAGAGAGAAGACGGGAGTTCTGGAGTTCTAATTACTTCCAGTGGCCATCTTGAGAAAGGAGCAGCCAATACACATGGCAGAGAGGCCATGCCTTCAGCAGGAGGGGGTGGGCTTTGCTCATCCAAAAGGGAAAAAAATGTCAATTTTAAACACAAGTCTCATAAGCCTGAGGTGAAGAATGCCAGGAAACAGGAGGAAGAAAATGAGGGGGAGGCAAGCATGTGCCTTGTGAATAATAAAATTTGCAAAGGTCAAACCCGCGAATATGGAAGGAGGACTGTATTCTTTTCTTCCCTACCCAACACGCACGCACACACACAAATGGACATGCAGACACTGGTTCCAGTATTGTTGCCCTATATGGAATTTCACATTTACATAGCTCTACATTTTAAATAGCTTTACAAGAGAAAAATATATAAAGATTTGCCTTCACAAAAGAAGGTTACTCAATGTCTTGTTTCTTTCTCTCCCCCACCCCACCACAAAAGGGATGTTGGGGGAGGGAGTGGTGGTTTTGAGATCTTTGGCAAACCAAGACACCTGTTGAAGGCAATATATCTTTGATCCAGAGTGTCGATTAAGGCTTTTCATACATCTTTTAATAATTTCCCTTCCCCAAATGAACTATACAATTATAGCAATATGAAACACAAATTGGACCACCTATGAATAATAAATCCATTGAGTAATACAATTCTTACATACTACATTAGGTTCAAGTAAGAGCTAATTGCTAAATTAACAAAATAATTTTATTTTTAACTTACTTGCATAATATGTCAGGCCTTATAAGGCCACGTCTAATATTTGAAATTACTGTACTGAAGAATATAGTAAAAAGAAAAGATTAGTCTCAGTTAAAGCTATTACTGAGGAAGAATGCAGAAACTATATGTGAGCCAAGATAACTTAGGAAAGAAACCTAAATATTAGTATATCATATGAACCATGGACAAAATTTGGTCTTTGCAGTCTTGCAAGTCTATACCAGCTGATTTTAAAGAAATGGTATTGTAAAAATTTCATGATGAGGGCAAGTCTCACTTCCTGAGATCTGAAGTGAGACAAAGTACATCTTGCCACAGAAATATGCACATCTGCAAAACATGCAGTATGTTTTGAGCACATTGAATCCTTTTCAAAAATGTGAATGACTACTAATATACTCTCCAACTATCCCAGGTCAGCAGGAACATTCCCAGTTAATCTCCTGCAATCCTACTTTCTCAGCTGATTTTAAAATGTCTGGTTTCTCTCTCCTCCCATTTGCCTTCTTCATCCTCAGCTTACTTCAACTGCGGCAAATTGAGCTCAAAGTAAAAAAGTAGTTTGTCCTGTGTTAACTCAACCAGAGGAAGAAGAAGGAACGGAGTCTTGTCATCCCAGTAGAGTCATTTTAGTTCTGTTTTTGTTTTCGTTTTTCAGGCTTTCCTAAATCTGGTACATAACTTTCAGGATTTCTCTGCTTTAAATAGCAAATTTGTGCATTCTTCCCTTTGTTCTCTTGTTGCCTGGTCACACCCTTCTGACTATACTCCGATGTTGCTCAGTCATATATGTCCCAGTTTTCATCTGTGAAACATCCAAGGATATCTAATATGTGAGAGCCAGCATGGTGTAGTGGTTTGAGCATTGAAATATGATTCTGGAGACCAGGGTTCAATTCTCTGCTCGGCCATGGAAACTCACTGGGTGATCTTGGGCGCACCACACACTCACTCCCAGAAAACCCTGTGACAAGTTTGCTTAAGGGTTGCTCTAAGTTGTAAACGACTTGAAGGAACACAGCAGCAGCAGCAGCAACAACAAATGTAATGTGTATAATTAAAAATACACATAAGCACACAATCAGTGAGGGAAATGAATACAGAGAGCATGCATTGAGAAAAGCGTGGAAATGATGTGTATAGAGAATGAACACAAAACTGATTTGCATGAGAGAAGGAAAACAAAATCTCACTACTTTGTATTAGCAAAGAATGGAAATACAGGTGGGTTTTGGAGAAGTGATATGAAATTGAGCTTGAGAGTTTATCACATCTTTCATCGATATGAATCCATTCCAAAATATAAGAAATATAGTAAACCCAAAGTTTGTTTTCAGTTATAAACACAAATAGATGGAAATTTGAAAAGTAAGGTGAACAGAGAAGAAAGGTGCTGAATGGGAACACTGCAGTTTAAAAAGCAGGCCTGCAAACAATCACACAGAAGAAAAGTAACAATGTTAATTTTAAAAAGTAATTAAAAGCTACAGAAGTCACAATTGCAGATGTTCCTGTACCATTTTATGGTTCCAAGTACCTCTTCAGCTTCTAATATTTTAAAAACTTTTTAAGGAGGGGGATCTTTTCTTAAATAAAAAATGAGGGGGGAGCCCTTCTGGTTCATTTCCTGCTTTTGAAAAACACCTCTCCTGGATCTAAAACACTACTTTAGAAAATGAAGTGGAGATTCTGAATGATTTTTTTTTCCAAAAATGCTGTTGAGGCTTGGCGGGACTTGGAGGCAACAATCTCGGAGGTCACAAAAGAGAGGAGGTATGTATGGTCTCCATACCTCTGTTAGTTGATTAGCCATTATCTACATTAATTTATACTACAATTTAAAGTATCTGCCTGTTATCCTATATATTTCCACATGCTTGATCACAAAATCACTGTCAATTACTTAAGCTATCTCTTGAAAAACACATCAGAGTGAGTATGTATGTATGTATTTACTGTCTACAGTGCATTGATTGTAATCAAATTTGGCATTAATGCTTAGGTTGATACACTAAAAATTTCTGTGCAAGTTTAGGACCAACTAACAAACTCTGGCTTATTTCACAAAACTGCTGTTCTGGGGCCATCATGTATGGAACTTGGTGTGAAACTCTTTTTAAGAAGAGTTGTTGTTATTAAATTTATTGATGTCCTGTCTTTTCTCTGAAACCAGAACTCAAGAACTATAGATCCTACTTGTCAAACTTTTGTATCACTCAAATCATATGCAAAATCATCAAAATTAACTCAGGAAATGGCAGGTAAATTTTGTAGTGTGTGTGTGTGTGTATCAATGTATAAGTGCATGTGAATGCATATTTGCATATACAGAACTTAAATATGTGTATACTTTTCATAGACTTTAAATGACCCTGAATCAAACACAAGGGAGGGAGAGTCTAGGATAGTTGCTGATATCTCCAAGATCAAAATATCTACATTGGAAGTCAAACCTCATCAATTAATATAGCATTCTCATTTGTTCCTCAAAAAAAGGGGGGTCAGCTGATTACCATGAAATTTATACCCTTCTAGTTGTCTTATCTGCTGACTATAAGCCAAATAATCAAATTAAAAAGCCCAACAATTTCCATTTTGCTTAATTAATTCTCATAATATCCTCATGGAATTATTGTAAACCATGGATAGCAACTAATTTCCAATTCAGTAGTTCGTTTTAGGCTCTTCAGCAATCTTCTAACTTCCTGAAAAACGATTTGTGGCTTTTAAACTCTGCTTTAAAAGCTTGCTGTGGGCACATAAAATCTGAAATTAATAAAATGTTCCAGTACCCTAACCATAGGCTACCATTAGGCCTAATCAATAAATAAGGTGGTAACATTGTTTGTGGATTGGTCCACTACACACCACAGATACAAACACATATAGACACACGTGTACATTTAAAACTATAACACCTTTCTATGCAACATTCCTTCTCTCTAATTCTTTTTGTGTGGCCTTTCAGAGCACCAGATTTAAATTTCAATCTGTCTTAATTCAGGAATTTTAAAGCAAATCTGAGAAAGATACAATTATTGCCTGATGACAAGAATACATGGCTGTGAATTCTATACCTAGGGTGTTTTAAAGAGCAAACTTTTTCTAAAGTATTCTTCCTTAAGCACATGCATTCTGTGAACACATTTTTTTCCTGAGAGCAAGGGTTCTAGAATGTACAATGTGGACAAATCTGGATTTATTATGGTGCAACAAGTGAAATGATTCATTACTAAACTCTCTTGAGTGAGAAGTGGATGGAATTAAAATCACACTATCTGTGTTCAACCATAATGCGACCCATTGTTTGTTTAGCAAAACTACTGTTTGTTTTCATGTCTGAATCCATGCTTGCCAGTGAATGATTTCCTTGGAGCCAGCTCATCAGGATCAGGAAGCATTGTATGAAGCTAGGGTGAGATATGCATGAAAGCATGGCGTTTGATTAAGCACCAAAGTCATTCTAAAAGGAAAATGAAACTTTGTTATGGGAACTCTGTTTAGAAATAGAAGTAAATTGAGGGTACTACTGGATATTCACATGCTTAGAGAGCAAAGAGATGGGACAGAGGAGAAACCAGTTGTCTTTGACACAGGGAGACTCCAGATGTTGTTGGACTCTAACTCCCAGAAGCTTGAGCCAGAGATTCTGCAGGTTGAAATCCCACATCTGGACACTGATTTAAATAGCCACTAGTTTATATAAAGAGGAGATAGATCAGAAAAGATAAACAAGGGAAGACCCAGGTGACCTTAACTATCTGTTTCCATTATTGCTACCCATAGGCATATGGTCCTTAATGCAAGCATAACTCCGTGGACTAATTGGTTAAGCCTTGTGAATGAGGAATCATAAAGACAAGGGTTCTGTTTGCAATGATGCAGTTCAGATAAAGAGAGTAGTCAAGGAAAGGAATTATCAGAGAACAAGAATCAGGCTCTTATCATCTTGATTTAGGCACAGGATTTTGATTTTTGTATGATATCCCTATGAGAGACAGTCAAGATAGTGTTGTGGCTTGAATGCTGGACTATGACTCTGAGACCAGGGTTTGACTCCCTGGTCAGCCATGGAAACTCACTGGATGACTCGGGCATGTCACACCCTCTCAGCCTTAAAGAAAAGTAAAGGCAACCCCCTTGGAATAAACTTTGCCAAGAGATCATCAATAGGGTTGCCTTACAGTTGTCATAAGCCAGAAATGACTTGAAGGCACACAATAACAACAACCCCTGTGAGAACTACTGGTCTTTGTGTTTTGTACTGAATAGGAAAAGTTTCTCAAAAACAAGCCAGGTTATGACTCTGTGTCTCTGACTTTTGGAGTAAATGCACATTTTTATTCATTTTTAAAACTCCACAGAGCCCATGAGATTAGTACACAAACTCTGTTCCACTTTTCCCCACTTCCAACAGCTGGTTTGTAAAGCATTGTTTTTGCCAAATATGATTTTCTAGTATGTCTAAATTCACAACTTATTGACAAAAATTAGGGCCATTCCTCCATCTCAAGTTGCTACTCATCCTTACAAATTAGAGTCAACTTACTCAAAACTATAGTTTTGTCTAAGATTTGTCTGGAAACTCAAACCACCACCACCCCAACCTGGTACATTCCTGACGTACTGGAGTTTAACGCCCATCATCACCAGTAAGAATGATGAATGGTCATGTTGGCTATATGATATTGGTAGATCAACATTTTTGGACAACCAAATATTTAAGGAAATGAGCTTCGCATTTCATTGCCTTCACACTCTTCCCTTGTGCACATCCAAAAGGTGCTTCTCCTTAATCAGGACAAGCAATATGTACCTCAATAATATGTGGGAAGTACAACCTGCAAAAGACAAAAACATCCAGAGATTGGAAATGTTACTTTTATGGAACACAATTCCTATAAGCCTTCCAATCAGCAAAGTCAGTGGCTATTATGGCTGGGGATGGGAGTGGGGAGTGCAGCTGTATTCCCAAAAATGTAACTTTTCCAAGCTCTGTAAACTCAGTAACCATTGTATGGCCATGTAAGCACAAATAATTACAGTACAAGCTGCTTTATTCAAACTCATTAGGCAGGGATAGCCCTCCCTCCATCGTGACTCAACTCACATTTAGTTCTCTTATTACAGACAAAGAAATCTACATGGGCTGCTTAAAAGCAGACGGATAAATGACAGCACCTAGGGCTCATTTAGTCTATTTAGGAATTGTTCTAAAAGTTTCCTTCCAATTAAATGATAAGACAAACATTGGAGGAATTGATTCTCATTTCCTTGAATTATAGCCTTAATTCACTCATTACACATAATTATTAAATTTGCTCACAATGATTAGATAGTCATTGCTTATAACAGAGAAAAGATGGGCTGTTGCCATGTGTAACTATCTTTCTTCATAAGCAGGACTGAAATTTCAGGAACCATGTGCTCTTCTGCAGGCAAACATTTCTTTTTAAAATAATACACAGAATCTTCTAAAAAACTAACTCAGGGCCTTTCCACATTACACTGCTATTATTACACTATCAACAACTTATGGAATCCTGGGCTTTGCCATTTAGGGAGGGGCCTTTAGATTTCTCAGCCAGAGAGCTCTTTGGTCCCAGTAAACTACAAACCCCAGGATTCCACAGGATATCAAAAGTGGAATAACAGCACTGTAACAGTGTAGTGTGGAAAGGCCCTCAACTATATAGTATTTGGTCCCCTATAGAAAGATACAAATGTGAGACTTAAGATTTAATGTTTGGGCCTACATGTTTTAAGATACATATAAGGAAATGCACATAAGCAGAAGTTTGTCTAAAAGACAAGAGTTAAAGCATAAATTAGAAGATCAGTTTATTAGAGTTTGACAAAAGAAGCAAGGATAATTCAGATGATGTGTTACATCAAAGATGGGAAAGATTTTGCTCTCTAGATGTTGTTGGGATGCAACTTCCGTTATCTTTCAGTATTTAGTATACTCGTTAGGGCTGATGGGAACTGCAGTGTTGAAAGCTACAGCTTCTCCATACTCCTATTATACAAACTCGACAGTATAATTATTGGCTTTTTTCTGTTTCTGGCTACTGATCTTGGGAAATAAAACTGAAAGTCATGGAGTCAGCTGCTTTGCAATGCAAGCTTTCAATTTCCAGACTATTATTTCATATCAATCATGTGTATAATACCATTTTGTTATTTCCTCCAAAGGATCACACTGTATGTGTGCAGGGAGGGGAGTGGTGGCACCAATGGGGGTGGGTGGGTGCAGATCACATGAGGTAACATCATCAGAGGGGTGACACTAAGAAACTTATAATCTGAGGGGGTTGGGAGAGTGTGTATGAGAGAAAGAGAGAAAGGAAGAGCAGCACTCATTCATGGCACGTATGTACATGCAAATGGAAACATGCCGAGGGAGAAAAGAGTTTGACCAGAGGAGATGCTGCCACGAGGATGCACCAGAAATTGCTACTAAGTGGGAGAGGGAATTTGCAGGGGAAACACGAGAGAGAGGAGATAGAGAAATGTCAGCAGACAGTGTCAAACGGAAAGGGTTTTCATCTGTGTTCAGTGCTAGCTCCTGTGACTCTGGAGCCTGAGCAGCAGCAGCACCAACAAATAGCAAGAGCAACTCAAGCAAGGGACCAAGCCAAGAAGCAGGAGCAGAAGCAGCTCCACAGGGTCTTGCATTCTCTCCAAAGTTCATGCTGCTTCTCGTTGAGTTCACCCTTCCTCTGTGTGAGGATCTGAAAAGAATTCTGCACTGTGTGTCATACAATCATACAAATGTAGAGTTGGAAGAGACCACACACGCCATCCAGTCCAACCCCCTGCCATGCAGGAACACCCTCAAAGCACTCCCGACAGATGGCCATCAAGCCTCTGCTTAAAAACCTCCAAGGAAGGAGACTCCCCTAAACTCTGAGGCAGCACATTCCACTGCCGGACAGCCCTAACATCAGGAAGTTCTTCCTGAGGTTCAGGTGGAATCTCCTTTCCTGCAGCTTGAACCCATTGCTCCTTGTCCTGGTCTCTGGAGCAGCAGAAAACAAGCCCTCTTCTTCCTCTAAATGGAATCCCTTCAAATATTTAAATATGGCTATCATGTCCCCTCCTTCTCTTCTGCAAACTAAACATACCCAGCTCTCTAAGTCTATCCTCATAGGGAATGGCTTCCAGGCCTCTCACCATTTTGGTCGCACTCCTCTGGACTTGCTCCAGCTTGTCAATATCCTCCTTGAATTGGGGTGCCCAGAACTAGACACAGTATTCAAGATGAGGTCTAACCAAAGCAGAGTAGAGTGGTACCAGTACCTCCCTCGATCTAGACACCATACTCCTATTGATGCAACCGAGAATTGCATTGGCTTTCTTGGCTGCCGCATCACACTGCTGACTCATGTTCAGCTTGTGGTCTATGAAGACTCCTAGATCCCTTTCACATGTATTGCTATCCAGCCACGTGTCCCCCATCCTATATTTCTGTATTCCATTTTTTCTACCTAAGTGTAGGACCTTACACTTCTCTCTGTTGAATGTCATTTTGTTAGCCTTGGCCCAGCTCTCCAATCTATCCAAGTCATTTTGAATTTTGATCCTGTCCTCTGGCGTATTAGCAACTCCTCCCAATTTGATGTCATCTGCAAATTTGATGAGCATGCCCTCTATTCCTTCATCCAAGTTGTTGATAAAAATATTGAACAGCACGGGTCCCAGGACAGAACCCTGTGGCACCCCGCTAGTCACTTCTCTCCAGGATGAAAAGCAGCCATTCGTGATCACCCTTTGGGTTCGGTCTGTCAACCAATTACAAATCCAACTAACAGTAGCCCTGTCCAACCCACATTTTACTAGCTTCATTGCAAGAATGTCATGGGGAACTTCGTCAAAGGCCTTACTGAAATCGAGATATGCTACATCCACAGCATTCCCTTCATCTATCAAGCTAGTAACTCTATCATAAAAAGAGATAAGATTAGTCTGGCATGACTTATTTTTGAGAAATCCATGTTGACTTCTCGTGATTACCGCGTTGCTTTTTAAATGATTAGAAACTGACTGCTTAATTATCTGCTTCAGGATATTTCCGGGTACTGATGTCAGGCTGACTGGGCGATAATTATTTGGGTCCTCTTTCTTTCCCTTCTTGAAGATGGGGACAACATTTGCTCTCTTCCAGTCTGCTGGAACTTCTCCTGTCCTCCAAGATTTCTCAAAGATTATAGCAAGCGGTTCCGAAATGACCTCTGCCAGTTCTTTTAATATCCTAGGATGCAATTCATCTGCCCTGGAGACTTGAATTCATCCAGTGTGGCCAGGTATTCCTGTACCACCTCTCTACCTATTATGTGCCTCATTTCCCCTGCTTCCTCACCTGCTCCCCAACCGCCAGGTTGAGTGCTTGTATCCTTCTGGGAAAAAACGGAGGCAAAGAAGGTGTTAAGTAGCTCTGCCTTTTCACTCTCCCCTGTGAGTAATTCGCCATTTTCTCCACGCAGCGACCCTATCATCGCCTTCTTTTTCCTTTTGCTGCGGACATATTTTAAAAAGCCCTTTTTATTGTTTTTAATGTCTTTGGCCAGCCTAAGTTCGTTCTGTGCTTTAGCCTTTCTGACCTTCTCCCTACATCTCCTGGCAACTTGCTTAAATTCTTCTTTGGTGGTTTCCCCCTTCTTCCATTTCCTATACATGTTTCTCTTTACACTCAGCTCAGCTGAGAGTTCTTTAGTCAACCATTCTGGTTTCTTCAGATGCCTTCCATTTTTCCTCCTTATCGGCTCAGTTTTAGACTGTGCCTTCAGTATCTCCTTTTTAAGGAACTTCCATGCCTCCTGAACTCCTTTCCCTTTCACTATTCTTGACCACGGAATTCCAGTCAGCAGCTCCCTAAGTTTACAGAAGTCCGCTTTTTTAAAATCTAAGATGAGTGTCTGGCTACACTTATCTTCTCCTTCCCACTGAATGCCAAATTCCAATAGGGCATGGTCACTCCCCCCTAAAGACCCAACCACTTCTACCTCATTAACAAGGTCATCCCTGTTGGTCAGGATAAGATCTAGAGTATTTCATTCCCTTGTGGCCTCTTCCACCTTCTGGACCATGAAATTGTCTGCAAGACCAGCAAGAAACTTGCTGGACCTTGCTGTCTTGGCAGAGTTTGTCTGCCAGCATATATCCGGGTAATTGAAATCTCCTATTATTACTGTATCTCTCCTCTTTGAATGTGCAGTCATTTGGTTGAGGAAGGCGTCCATGCCCCTGTTCCTCCCCATCAAGTCAAAACTGCACTGGGATCAGACTAGCAATGCCCTGCAAAGAAGAAGGGAAAGAGGGAATTGAGCACTGTGGAGCTGTTACACCCCAAAGTAATCCTAAGAGAGGACCCCTAAAATTGGCTTGGCTCCCTCAACCTGGATATTGGTTAGCAAAGGTTAGTTTCAGTCAAAACAGAATTGGTTTTGAATTGGAAATTCCTAAAAACAATACCGCCCCTCTCTGCTATATGGGAACGTAGACAACATCCTTTAGGCTAAAAAACTGACCTGTTGTTCCAAGTCACGTATCTCTAGGCAGACACAATAGACTCGCTCCTGAACACTGTCACAGCCCCAAGCTACACTGATGAACTGTGCGAAGCCAGACAATCAAAGCCTATCAATTCGGAATTTTAAACTTATCACTCACCTGGACTTCCCAGTAAGAAACAATACTGAGGAGGGCTTGTGATATTTGCTTAACATTATATTCCACAATTATTGCCCATTAATGATACTTTGCTAGCCGATACATGGCCTAAGGACAGAAATTGGCTATAAAACTCCCCACTTTTGGAGCCTCGTTGGAGAGCCTCCTAGACTGGACAGAAGAGCCCATTTCGCTGCTACCGAAGCTTCCCATACAAGCCTCTCAGACGCTGCTGAGAGCGAAACGCGACTTGAGTCCCCACTCCTCCATGAGACCCCGCTGCGACCACCCATCCAGCCCGGGATCCAGCCTCCCTTTGGTGCTTTACACCAAGCCTGCGCTAGTCTTCTCCTTCTCCCAGGACATCTAGACTAAGGTCTGTATGCCCTCTCTCCCACTTGGTCACTTATTTCCAACTTTATTTCTGTAGCCCTTGTAAGAGTGCAAGAATATTTGATAACATGTGTATGTGACTCCCTCTGTTAGTTTTTTTTCCTAATGAAAACCATTTAGATCTTCCTCTGACTCTTGCGTGATTCTGACCCTGTAGACATAGCGTTGAAGATCCCTTGCTCTAACCTCTCGTAAGTTTTGCTGCGTAGCTCAGCTAATTCCTTAATTGTTGAAGCCTGGTTTGTGTATCCTCAAGATACCCCCAATTTCAGAGTAACAGAGCAACTGGTTTGAAATGTTGACATGGGAAATGGGAGAAGGTGGAAATCTCCTGAAACTTGGGCCACACTTTTGAGAGTTTAAGCCAAAGCACATGCATTTTTGACTGACACCCACACACTTTTTTCCTTGTCTTGTTCTGTGCCTGTTCACCAAGCATGGCACTTCAGCATTCCAATAAAACTCAAGAACTCAAATCTAACCTCAAATGCATCTCCCAGAGAGGCAGACAAAAGGAAAGGGGTGGCCTCATATATGGTGGAACTAAACATCCATGGAGACTTCTCTTGAAAAGAAAAGTGTGTAGGTAAATCCCTAAAAGAGCGGATTGCCTGCTGCTGCCTTCTACTCTTACAGCCAGAAAGACTTAAGAGATGCGTGTGAGCTGTGCTGAATACTATACCCTAATTTTGCAAGCCTTCTTTATACTACACATGCACAAGTTCCTTAGAAACTGGTCCCACTAGTTTTAGTGTCAGCCAGGTATTCGCAGAATAGCAATCTGACAACACAACCCTCTCCATGTTTGTTGTTGTGTGCCTTTAAGTCATTTCCTACTTATGGTGACCCTAAGGCAACCCTATCATTTTTTTTTTTTTTGCAAGATTTGTTCTGAAAGGCTTTACCTTTTCCTCCCTCTGAGGCTGAGAGAGTGTGACTTGTCCAAGGGGGTTTCAATGGCTGAGCAGGGATTCAAGCCCTGATCTCCAGAATCATAGTTCAGTGATCAAACCAGTGGTATCAGTTAACAGAGTAAAAAGCTAAAATTCTATGCTATTTTTTTTAACTTTTGAATGAGTATGTGTTCTGGTCAGAGCTCTCATTATTACCCAACTGCAATGAGGCTTGGAATTACATGGTTCCATCTACAGACACTACATGCATGCACTGTTTTCATTGCCAGTGTTTTTTTATAGTCACTGTTAAATTGCCTGTTATATTATCTACCATATTCTGGTACGGTCTGGTATAGGAGGAGGTATATGGGGGTAACACTATGAGTAACTGCACTGGGTGACACCAACCCTAGTGAGGCCACTGCGAGGAGGCTTACTCAGTCACTTTTCAACTCCTTCCTACACAAAATTCGCACACAATTGTACCCCTGTCAACAAAACAAAAAGTCTATGCTGGCACAGAATCAGGTTGTTTTAACTAACTCCTTTTTCCAGCAGTGAGGGCACAAGTACAATCCATTATGATTGTAATTTAAAGAGGAATAGCAACTTTTTTGCAGTATAGATATAACCATTTTATTTTTATGGGGCAGGAGTTTGGTCTTAATAAATACAGTTAGAGGAATATTATATGATTAATTCAGTCCTGTAGTGCTCAACTAAAAACTTTCACATTTTAAAAAACTAAGTGAAAAGTATCTGCTTTAATTATCTTAGAGTATAAGGAAAGTTAAGCATTGTTGTTCAAAATCTGAAGCTAGAAGAATAATGAAATATTTCTAGCACTTTATTACAACTGTATTTGTTACTTTTTAAACATTCCAAACTCTGTTCCAGTCCATGAAAGCATATGCCATAATATATGTGTTAAACTTTAAGGTGTCATGGGAATTCTTTTTTTATCATTACTGAGTTTTTTTCTTTTCTTTTCTTCTGCTACTTATGTACAATTCACAGAAGACTGGAGTCACTGGCCAAATGAATGATGGGTACTTCTATTCTGGATGACTGGAAGAATGTGCTTAAAAGGGATATTCTATAGTTCATCCATTTTACCATCTCCTGTCTGAGATCCTCTTGTAGAAATCTGAATTTTTAGATGATAATGTTCAGACTTCACTGGGATGTTCCAGTAATCTTTTTCTGTCAATGACTATGCAGATCTCAACCTAGTGCTGATATCTGAGAAAAACAAATCTGGCACTAATCACAGGTGCTGCCATGTTCCTTCTGTAGGATGGAAGCCTGAAAATGAACACTTAGCAAGCAATCATTTATTCTACTGCTGGCAAAGGATGCAATGGATACTCAAAAATGTTCTTGTCTTTGGTGAGAAAGGGTATGTGTAACCATCAAGATACCCCACTGAGAAAATGATCAAGCCTCTGAAATTGTTTATAAATTGGGAGTTTTTCTGTGAAGAATTTATTTGTGCAAAAAACATTACTGTCCCAAAACACTGGCTTGTTTTCATAGTCCCACCCACATCCTCTTTCCTGCACAAATCCTCATTTTTCCATAAACTTGTTTTTCACAAAAGATTCCTGAAATCTGAGAAAAATAAAAACATTCTTGTAATAGCTTCAGGCAGGGAGAAAACTTTGGAACTTATTTGTTCTTGCATGCAACAATATAATAAGGGAAGATTTACAACCCTGCTCCTGACTCTGCTACGATCTGACGCGCTTTCAGCTGACTATGTAATGCTATAATGTATGTATGTGTGTGTGTGTATATATATATATATATATACGCACTGTGTCAAGTAAACAAAGGGAGAAAGAAAAACCTCTTTAGTCACATTCAAACCTCTGCAACAGCCATATCTTTCTTAAAGCAATGACATGTAGAACACAGAATAATAGAAAAGCATTCCTGAATGATGATCATTCAAACTCTGTTTAAAGATCTCCAAAAAAGGAGAGTTCCCCATCTTCCAAGGCGGTCTGTTCCACCGTTGAACAGCTCTTACTGTCAGGAAATTCTTCCTAACGTTTATGTGGCATCTTTTCTTTTTTGTTGTAATTTGAATCAACTGGTTCATGCTCTATTTTA
Organism: Ctenosaura bakeri; assembly: GCA_948474755.1. Classification (NCBI taxonomy): domain Eukaryota; kingdom Metazoa; phylum Chordata; class Lepidosauria; order Squamata; family Iguanidae; genus Ctenosaura; species Ctenosaura bakeri. The sequence continues at coordinate 724,071 of CAOLHI010000311.1, forward strand.
TGGAGCAGCATAAAAAAAGCTTGCTCCATCTTCTACATGACATCCTTTAAAGACAAACCTCATTCCTCAATCTTCTCTTCTCCAGGCTAAATACATCTAGCTTCACAGGGCATTCCTCATAGGTTTGTATCTTTTACTATGTTGGTCTTTTTCTCTGGACACATTCCAGCATGTCAATATCCTTCTTGAACTGTGATGCCCAGAACTGCACATGTGTACATGTCACGAACCTAAAGACTGAAACTCTGTTACAATCTTGGGCCATTTCCACACTAAACTATTATAGTGCTATTATTACATTTTCAACATCCTGCAGAATTCTGGAGTTTGTAGTTTAGAGAGGGACACTTAGAACTCTTAGCTAGAGAGGTCTTTGGCCTCAGTAAACTACAAACCCCAGAATTCCACAGGATGTTGAAAGTGGAATGATAGCATCATAGTGCAGAAATGGCCTTAGAATTCAAATATTAGTACATGCTCCTTTTAATTTTTTTTAAAGTTCGTTTACCATCATTCATGTGTTTTAAAACTATATTTTTGTTTTAGTATTATAATAACTGCATTTTTAAAATTCATAATATTACAGTGTATTGGTATTTTTTTATTATATTGTAAGCTACCACAGATACCAGCTCTGGGAAGAGGCAAGATAAATATCAAATCAATCACTCTTCAATGCTACTTGTTTGTTTCCTCAGTTTATAATCAGCTTTTCTCTCATGAGTGCTATGAGTGGGTTGTGATAAGACTGAATGAATAAAATGAATAAAAGCAATTAAAACACACACTTTAAAAACAATGAAGTAAAAGAGAAAAGAACACTCTGTTCAAAGTCTTTTTCGCATTAAGGAAATGGTCACAGAACATATGAATTAAAAAAAAGTCTGCTTGCCAATTGAAAATTAACAAGGAAGGAGCTAGCCCAGCCTCCCATACAAGGGATCTGAGAACCTGGAAGCAGTCACAGAGAAAATTCTTTCTTGCAACACCCCCAAAAGTCCTGAGAGGGGATGGTGGGACTAAGAGAAGAAGACAACAACACAGAGTTAATGACTGAAGTAGCACCATTACTTGGTGCTGATAGTCCGAAGATACTGTGCAAAGAATTTCATTCTATCCTACTTAATTCCATAACATGGTGTGGTTCCTATGGTCGAGATGCAAAAACTTAATTGATTCAGAGCTCCTTTCTGTGCACTGCAACAACACAACACCTTTGCATATGAGGGCTGGAGATGTTCCTGTTTGCATGCAGATAAGCCCCTTTTCTAAAATCAACAGAGAAAAACTTGTTGGGCATAGAATTATACCCACAAGTGCAAGACCTGAAAATACAACATTATTGTTCTATAACAAAAATGACAGAATTCATGCATCTGCATTTCTTTTCATTTATATTTTTTTCTCTTATACTGGTGTTTGGAACTAGAAATGTATGATGTTAATTATTTTCTTTATGATTTGAATGAATCAACATTTTGAGTGACAACACTTGCATTTCTTAACACTGCATGTTATCTAAGACCTTCCTTCAGAGAAAGGATATTACACAATCTATGTGTAATCAGGCATCTTTTCAAATTAGCCTGACAATCTTATTTACTCTGTTCAAGCAAAAAAGAAAAAGAAAAAAAAAGTGTAACATTACAAAGCTTCTGCTATGTTCAGACCCAAGAGACCTCTCACTTTATCCTCCCCTAACTAATTCTGAGGCAAAGTAAAAATATCATCCAAGAAAAGCCTAAAGTTTTACATCGACTCAAGTCTTCTGTATCACCTAGTGTACTATCACTACTTCAGACTACACTACACTAATAAACACAACAAGTATCAGCAACTGAGGGAAAGTTAAGTACATGAAAATCTTATTAAAATGATTTCTACCTAGACTAAACATTACTTTCTTACGATTTTGACCTTTATATGAATGGTAATTGCACTAAATAAATCAACCCACGTAAGACACATTGCAAGATGCTCAGGCCTCCGGACATCACGATAACATACCTAATGAGGTATTAGATTTTAGTGGTTGTTGATACAATAACTTTGCTTGGCAGCCTTCTCCTACTCAATGCCTTGATTGTTATTTGTAAAAGAGTAAGCACTAGCAAAATTATTAGCCTAGAATAACATGTGCAGGGAGAAGGAGCAAAAAAAAAAAGCTATGAGAATGAATAGATTGACCAAGGCAAGGAAAGCTGATGTGCTGTACCAGCTCACAGCATATTTTGACTGTGCATAAGTGTAGTTAAGCAGAATTCTTTTGGCATTATAAATCATATAAAAGAGATAGGTAAAGAGACTAAACACATATGCCAAAAATGTACAAAGGTGAAAAAATATGTTTTGAATTTTCTTTGAACATGAAGACCCTTCCATGATGTCTAAAATGAAGACCACTCTACCTACAGTGCGTGAATGTATTAAAAAGTGTCTCTAATAATCCAACATCTCCTGTTGTATACTGAAAAGATGAAAGGGAATTTTAAAAAAATGAAAAACAAATAAACAACACTGTGGCCATTTCCGCACTAGATTGTTATAGCACGATTATTCTACTTCCAACATCCTATGGAACCCTGGGGTTTGCAGTTTTGGGAGGGGCCGGATGGCCCGTCCTGAAACTGCAATCCCCAGGATTCCATAGGATGTTGCAAGTGGAATAATAGCGCTATAACAGTCTAGTGTGGAAATGGCCTGTATTAGCCAGGTCTTGGCCTTGTTTCCTAGGAAAGTATGAGAAATAATTCATATTTGGTTTGTATTTTGAGGCAAATTGACTTAAATCTTACTTTCCAAACCATAACGTAAATTGGTACAGTGTTATCCTTCTCATTTTCTAAATTTCATAACACAAGCCTCAACTGAAAACAAACAAAAATGTGCCTCTTCAGGAAAGCTGCATATAAATTGTACACAGTGAAGGGAAACTGCATAAAAAAGTGGGTATTAGGAAACATTATTTACAAAATGTGTTTGGAAAAACTTTATGAAAAAAAATGTAAATTTTCATACACTTTCTGTTTAAATACTCTTTAAAATTTGAACAGGCTGAAACTGGACAAAATGAATTTATCAGTGATAATGACAGGATGTACTCTGAATACTTACCTGGACTCATATGACAAACATCACTGTGGAGGAAGGTAAGCTTTTGATGGTCTCCATGGAGTGAGACCAGAGTGTTACTTGATTGGTGCTAAGCACCAAATCAAGACATGTGATAGGAGCAAAGGAGGCAGTGAAGCAGTTCGCCCCCTATATGTGTCATTCAGTGCTCGACGCTGACCCACCCTCCCACCTCCAATGCAGTGCGAGTTAAGCTGCTTGCTTCGGGGCCGGATAGGAATTTTCCCCCCTTTTCTCAGGTGTTTTTTTGGTTTGTTTGTTTGTTTGTTTTGGCCTATCCCATACTGTATTTGATGGGAAAATTGGCTCTGGGTGTTGTTGTTAAATAGGTTGTCCTCTGGCAGATAATGGGGGATAATAAAACATTGGTGGTCACCTATTGGCACCCATTTGGTGTAGGGTAAGTCTTTGGAACCACCTCTTTAGGGCCCTGCATCCCAGGGGGTTCGGTGAAGGAGGCTACCCTTGAGGTTAACCTGGGAATAAGACTCTCACTTTTAGTGCCGTGCAGCTTGAGCTGGAGTCCCTGGGTTACCTTCTAAGATGCTGGACTGGGGAGCAACCAAAGCAATTTGGATTGCCCCTGGGGCTCAGATGTTACCGCCCATGGGTAGGCTGAGCAGGTTGTCACCTTGTGACCCTGGCATTAGCTGGTCCCATATCATGTTGCTCCCCTTCTCTTGTATCTTTCAGGTTAATGCAATTTAAATTCAAAATAAAGTGGCCCTTAGCTAACCCAACTTTGTCTCTGGTGTCTTTATTACATGGTTGAGCATCAAATGCATCCGTCTCTTTCATCCTGTATAACATTCACTTTTTTTTTCAAACAGAAGTTCACTCTACCATCTTTCTACATTGTTGTGCTTTTTAAAAGAACACACTCACATGGAAATTGATATGCATTCTATATACATGAACATTTCTACTCATTTTTCTATACACTTCCCCCTAACATATTTATTTTTGTAATGAGCTTCCTTCACGTATGTTCTCTTTTAAATATATATTGTTTATAGATTTCTGTACACATTTTTAATTGGATTTATTTATTTATTTCAGATATGTCAATATTTCCTCACAATCTACCACAAAGGCTTCTGGGGCACAAACCAAATAAAAGCAATTTTAAAAGGTACAAAGACAAAAAGGCAATCCTAAAATACAATTTTAACAGAGCAATTTGAAACATTAAAAGCCATGTGGAACAGCCTTGTTTCAGCTGCCCACTAGAGGGTCAAAAGAGATGGAACCAGCCTAACCCTAAGTAGGGGATGCTGCTGCAGAGAAAACCCTCTTACATGTACATACCAACCTAATTTCACAACAGGGCATTCTCTAAGGAACCCAAATTTCAGGCAGGCTCACATAGGTGGTGTCAGTCTTTTAGACGACTGAATCTCAAAATTCAAATGAGTGTAAAAACAAAAGGAAAGTTGTGTTGTGATTCAAGTATTAATTCAAGAAATGTGCATTAAGGTTGTTCCTATAAAAATTGAATTTCTTCTCTGTGTTTAATCTTATATGAGTATGAAAAAGGATCTAGAACTATACTCATATCTCAAGTCATAATGAGAAAAACAACTGTGTGAAAGCAAGGGTTGCAATAAGCAAAAGCTAGGCGAAAGACTATAGGGAATATCAAGCCAAGTATCTTGACAGTGGCTCAAATAGAAAATTCCTGTGTGACTCCTTGGTCACTGCCCTGTAGAGTTGTCCAGGGTTTTGCTCCTCCTCTTACTTTTTAACATACATATACTGCTGGGAGAGGTTGTCAGCAGTATCCTGATAACCTTCTACTCTGTTTATCTTTTCCACATAATTCCAAGGAAGATGCTTCCATTCTAAACTGGTGCCTGTCATCGGTAACAGACTAGATTAATCCTGACAAGTAAAATGCAGATCAGGAAATAGAAGTATTCAAAAAATATTTATTTATTGGCATGTCAGGAAATCCAGATGAAAAGAATCCTGGACTGACAAGAACCTTCGCAGTTCAAGACTTACTCTGCACAAAATTTGCATGGGGTTGCTTCACACATAAAGTAGCACTGTCTGATAAGAAAATAATATTTCTGCACAGAAATATTATATTCTGCACAAAGAAAGCTGTTTCCTGCACAGTAAATGCTGTAGTTTGGGACTTATTCTGCACAAAATTTGCACATGGTTGCTTTGTGAAGAAAACATCATCTTCTGCACAGTAAAAAGCCCATATTGCTTGTATCTAGGCTATCTGAAAGCCTGTATCTTCCAGTAGGAACCTGCCCAAGTTTGGAGAAACTTTCTCTTCTCTGTGTTTTACCACTTTCACTGGTATGTTTGTTGGGAACACAGGAGAAGCCTTATTGGTAGCTGCTCCTAGGATTTGGAATGCACTGACTATGAAAGCTAGGATGGTTTCCTTCTTGCAGCATGTGAAAATGTTTTTGTTCTGACAGGTGTTCAGAAATTGACAGTGAGGGTTTTTAATTGGAAGTTGTTTTACTGACTTCTGTTGCTTGTCTTTTCGGAACTTCTTTTAATTTTGTAAAAAAATTAATTGCAACTTAATAATAATTGGGGGTTTTGTTACTTAGGTACATTATTAGTACCTGTGCAATTGTAAATGATAACAATAACAATGCATTTAAAATATGAAAATTTATAAGCATAAATATACAATTAGGAAAAAAATTAAATTTAAATAGAAATGCCTGGCGGGAAACACTGTGACATGTGGGTATTTTCACTCTATTGTCCAGTCATTTGTTGTTGATGGGCATCCTCAAGGTTTTCTTTTTTCAGGATTTTTAATCTTGAAACTAGACTTGGACAAGACAGCTCTTTATAGAAAACAGGGTCAATGGTCAGGGAATCAAGTTCAAATATCTGGAGGGTCAAAAACTGGGAATCCTCCACTACAAAACCACCTTCTGTTTTAAAACAGGACCCGCAACGATCATACCTGAGTGACCAGAGTAGAGACTGGCATGTCTAACCTCAGGAAAGCACCCAAACACCCACACCTCCCATTGATTGGTGGTGTCCAGTTGGACACACTTGCAAATTACAAATGCACTTGTGAATGGATTTTGTAAGTTGGATCATACTGAATGCCAGGAACTTCTCTTTTCAGAAAACAAGGCAATCTCATGATATAACAGAAGAGTTACCACAAGTCATAATTGCTAAGTATGTGGGGAAGAGGAGGAGGAGAAAGAAAGAGAGAATTCTAACCGCTTCTACTTGAAACCCTATCTGTCTCAGGGGAAGGTGTGACAAACAGGAATAGAACAGCATGCCTGTTTTACAATATTGATTCAGACAATGGCAGACATCTGTGTAAAGTCCATCTCCCCATGCACACCATCTGTGCTGCCTGTTACACAATTTTAACAATCTTGTACAAATCTCTGCACCAAAACAGTCTTAAAGAACCCTACAGAGCACTGAGCAACTACCTTAAACACAGCTACATAGTTTCTATTAGCTGGATGCATATGTAAAAGCAAACATTATACACATGTGAATAACTATATATATTGAAGTACAATTTATGAAGATGTGTACAAATATTTCCTGCCTAACGATTTGCTATGGAAGCACTCTCCACCACCGCTATCCCTTCAACCACTTTCTTCTCCTGAAATATTAATTGTGGATCTGAGTTGTGTGTGTGTGTGTGTGTGTGTGTGCGCGCGTGTGTTTTTTAAGTCCTGGGAGCATTTAACCACGGGAAGAAGGGACTTCTGTTCTCAGTCAGAGTTTGGAAACATTAAATTTTTGGAGATTTCAGTTCCCAGAATCGTCCCTCACAGAATGGACGGTGGCTACATGAGTGGGGGATGCTGGAAATTCTAATCTAAAAAATAAACTTACAGAAGCAAGCTCTTGGGCTTGCTTTAAATCACATTTTCACTTTCTCAGACTTCTATGTTTCTGTCACTAAGATCAGTGTCAACCTTTTTCTTCATCATTTTATTTCAATCAATTGAAGGCAAGCAGCTTTCAGACTTCAGCCCACAGCCTAAATCACTCTTGCCCTGTCCACCATTGGCCTCAGCCCCACCCAACACCTCCATGCAGCTTTTGGGAGGTTGTACTTGTGGGAATGTGGCCTTTGAAAGAAAATATTTTGTGTATCTTCAAAAGAAATATTAGAAGGTACCTATGGAAAACGAAGCCAGCAAGGTGCAGTGGTTTAAGCATTGTAACCCCAACCCTGGGGACCAGGGTTCAATTCCCCACTCGGCCATGGAAACCCATTGGGTGTTCTTGGGCATGTCACACACTCTCAGCCTCAGAAAACTCCATGATAGATGATATGGTGGCCTTTGGATCACCATAAGTTGGAAATGACTTGAAGGCAACAACACTGTATGGAAACTGATGATTCTTTAAAAAAAAAATCAGTGGCAAACATATATTCTGTGTTCATTCCTTCCATTCTAGAACTATTTCCCCCTCTCTTCTCACATAGTAAGTATGGTTTCCTGAGGGAGCTACTCTTTTCTGACTCTTTGTTCACCTTAGCCCAGTGCCATCTAACTGGCAGTCGTGCTTTAATGTTTCAAGAAGAAGGCTCCCTATCACTTGGCTATTTCAGTTTTTTTAGCAGGAGACACCAGGAACTGAATCTAGCATTGTGTCAACACAAAGCATATGCTGTGCCACTTAGCTATAGCCCCTGTCCAATTTGATACAAACCAGAATTCATGCAAAGTTAATTCAAACCACTGTTTCAGCCTCTGGTTTATGAAGTAACAATGATTTGAGTTAACCGTGGCATGCCATCATTAATTCTTTGAGAGGAGTTTTTCCAGTGATAAAGTAGGCAAAGCAAGAATCACATTACTCAGAACAAAAATACAACCAGTGCAATAGGTTCTATTTTGGCAGGTTAATGAAAACAGAACTATTTAGAAACAGGATGCTTTAATTGTAAACTAATTCTTCGGATTTAAATGAAAAATACCAGAAAATATCAACTATGCCACCTTTATAAAAATAAAGTAGGATAAACCTATGGATTATTCAGCAGGACCTCTAACTTGTAGCAGCTAAGAAACACTGTTGTGAATCAGAAATTCCTTACTTTAAATGTCATACCTGCCATCAAATCACCAGATGCTGTTCAGCAAAGCACCCTCTCTTCTTCCCACTCATCACCACCTCAAAAAATATTGATTTGCTATACAATTCATTTTGTTAAAAAAAGGGGGGGATTAAACCCAGATCATGTATATGAACCAATTCTATGAATTTATAATATTTATAGGAAATGGTAAAACACTCCAATCTATGAAAGATGAATTGGGTCCGCTCCCTCCCTCTGCCCTTTCTTCAAAAGTATAATCATTATGACTTCTGTTAATTTCCCCCTTCTTTTTAAATAACAGAAATGAAATGGAGCTGAAGTTGTGTCACTATAATTGGCATTCATATGAAAGAGGAAAAGGTTGAAGGGAGGGGAAAGGAGATGGGCTGCTGGTGTCTCTCCTGCACATCTGTGTGACTGTTAATTTAATTAGAGCAGTACTGTATAAATATTGAACTTGTTTTAATTTCTTTGGCAGCTCTTTTGCCATTCATTTTTTTTTTTTTGCTCCAGATTGTGCCTCTCTTCACTTGTTTATATGACTGAAAGTGATTTTTTTTAAAAAGTATGCATTAGCCTAAAGCTATATGGGGAATACACAAACTCTTTGCGCTTTGTTGTTGTTAAATCAAGGATGGGCAAAGTGTGACGTGTGGGCTACATGCAACTCTTAACGTCCCAGTTTGTGGTCCTTGAAGTCCTCCTAGTGACCCCCCCCAATCAATTTCAGGTTGTTGTTTTTTTATCCCTAAATCAACCAAATGAGCTCAAAAATGGCTGCAAATGAAGTAGTTTATCTCCCCCATCCCCAGAGCACCCCCCAAATAAAAGGTTGCCAAAATGGTGGCTGGAAGTGATGCAACAGCACTTTTGGCAAGCCAAAATGCAACGGTACAGCCACCAACAGCTGGGAAAAATTTGCTGACACCCCTCTATATTGGAGCAGATCTTGACTGAAGATTTGGGAAGAACTGAATGCTTACCTGGTTTTTCAAGTAATCACCTGTCATCTGTGAACTCATATATATGGGTAATCTTCACCTATGAAGTTTAACATATGTCTGTGGGTCACAGAGACCCATATGTGTGAATCACAGAAACCACGACGAAGGAGAACAGCTTGCTTACTTGTAACTGTGGTTCTCTGTGTGGTGATCTCCGGACATACAGTAAACTATGCAGTCACACATTACACAAGAAAGGAATAAATGAAATATAAACTAAATTAAAAGGAACAAGAGGGGGAAATAAAGTGTTGCTCTCTTCATTTGGTTTACAGTTGAAAGCATAACCCCAAGGGCACCAGACCCTGTTTGTTCTTGGAAGCTAAACAGGGTCAGTTCTGGTTAATACTTGAATGGGAGACCACCAATGAACACCAGGAGATGTAGGATATATTTCAGAGGGGGAACTGGCAAAACCATCTCTGAGTATTCCTTGGCTAAGAAACCCCTATGAATTTCACGGGGTCGCCACAAGACAACAGGCACTTGAAGGCACATAAATACAAACATAATTGCTCCAAACTTCTGTATATGGACTTTGTTCTTCCTTTCCACCTATGACAACTACTCATAGGCTGCCTATCCTACGAAGTACCCAGCGATCTCCATCAGGGGGAGGGGAGTCCTTAATTTCTGGTTTTATTTCTGAATTATTTTTATCTTTTCTATAAGCTGCCCAGATAACGTTTTGTGGGTGACAAACACATGATGCAAATGAAGAAGTGAAAGACTGAATCCATCAGACAAAACACATAAAGCAAACACATAAAGTAACACATAAAGTAGAACTTCTGTTATAAACAGTTGAGAAACTATTGATCCGTGAGACTGCACGATTATTCCTGAGATTCCACTGTCTCTCTAAAAAACGTGGCATGTATTTTTATTAGCTTCCCCCACCCCAACAAATATTGCCATCACAAGCATCAGGCAAAGCATAGGAGTTACAAAAATATCAAAGAAGTGAATAGGGTAACAAATGGAACTGAAGAAAGTACAGAAATGATTGGTGAACAGCTTCTTCTTTTTTTTTTTTAATCACTGTAGCTTGACACCAGGTTTGGCTTCAGACACCTTCTGAATTCTACATTCTCCAAAATAAACTTTGGCCTTTCTGCACCGGCCTATTAAAACGTTGCAGAGCGACCTCCAATGAAGATCTTCTGCACCATGGACTGGACTGGGGCGGACTACTTTTCGTAATTCTGCACCTCAGTCCTCTCCGGAGCGACCAGAACTGGTCGCGCAGCGTGTTTTTAAAAAACCTCTTTTAAGAAGTTTTTAAGCATGGAGTGCGCGACCCCGTGTCGCTCCATTGCCGCACTCTGGTGCAGATTTGCAGGTGCGCACTAGTGTGTGCCTGCAGATCTGCCAGGGGTGGGCTTTAGGCTGGCGAGCTTCTCCGGTTGGTGGAGATCCTCCACCAACCAGAAGTCACCATTTTGGACACCGGAGCTGTGCGGAGCGATGAGCTCACACTGCTCCTCATCCCAATGGACTCACTGAAGAAGTCCAGTGAGTCCTGTTTTTGTGTGGTTCCTTTCCCACGTGCAGAAAGGGCCTTTGTTGCTATACCTATGGATGTAAGGAATACCCAGAAATTTTCTCATCATTCTTTAAATATATTTTCAACTGCTGTGAGACTTTTTAGCCTCATGTGACATCACTTTTATTGGTTTTTGTTTTCATCAGCTTTTGGACAAAAAAGTTGCATTTTGTGCAAAACACATTTTTCCACAAAGACATTGTCGTTCACAGACATCCAAGGTTTCATGCAAAAATGCTGTACTCTGCACACAAAAATGCCCAAAAAAGCACACTGAATGATCACAAAAAAACATGCAAAATATTAATGAAAAGCATTTGAAAGCATTTGAAAACTCGTGTAAACTAATGTTATTGTTGTCGTAATGTGAGTGAATGAAATAGATGAAGATGTACTTCCCTGGTTCTCATTATTGTTTCACAACAAAATGGGACTCCATTTTTAGTATCATTATTTTCCAGGGCAGCCACATGTCTTAGTTTACAGGCAGCAGTCCTCCATTCAAAAGTCTCTTCTACATCAAGGGCTCTCTGAGGCCATTTCCACACTATACTGTTATAGTACTATAATATCCTGTGGAATTCTGGGATTTGGAGTTTACTGAGGACAAAGAGCTCCCTGGTTGAGAATTCTAAATGCCCCTCCCTACACTGCAAACCCCAGGATTCCATAGGATGTTGAAAGTGGAATAATAGCACTATAACAGTGTAGTGCAGAAACGGCTCAACTTTATAAAGAACACTAAGTAAGGAGAGCAGAGGCCTCAAAAGTTCCCATCACCAATTAGTACCTGAGTAGCAATGTGAGCAGGAAGACAGGTTACATAAATAAACTGCATCTCACAACAGCAAAAAAGACAGTTCTCTCGCACTAGGGTGAGATGCCCTGTATTTTTTTCCCCCGTTAGAATAATTCTTTCTAAATTTTCATCTATAGTCATGAATGAGTGAATGCAAATGTTATGCCAATCTGCATGTACTATTTCTTTTATGATTCACTTTTTTGGTGCTGCATAAAGAGCCACTCCATTCTCATCATCATCATCATCATCACCATCATCACCACCACCACCATCACCATCATCCTCATCCCCAGGTTGTCCTTTATTCTGCCTCTAAATAAAGATCCCAGTGCTGTGCCAAGAGCTTGTGTGATTAATTACACTGTTTAGCCCTCATTAAGTCAGAGGAGTGGTATTCCAGAGGGGAGGCAACACAACCAGAAGGAGAAATAGTGACAGCCAGCAGGATTTATCTGTGCACTGTAGCTTGCAAACAAGCCAAGGCAGGGTGGAGTTTTCACCCCCTCAAAAAAGCAATGCATTCATCAATTTCCCCACGCCGCCAACAGTTTGGGAAACCACAAACTGATTGAATGCATCAGAGTAATTCAAACTAATACAGAGAGTGTTGTAAAAAAAGTATTACCCAGAACACGTTAGCCTTCTCCAAATTAGTACTCCCTGTAAGAGCTGAATGATAACTCCCATCATCCACAGTCAACATAACCAGCCCATGTAATGGAATTATGTATATCTAGGCCAGTGGTTCTCAACCTGGGGGTCGGGACCCCTTTGGGGATCGAACGACCATTTCACAGGGGTTGCTGCTCCTCAATCCTGCCCCCCTTTTAAAAGAAGGTGGCCTCACAGCCAATGGGAGCAGTGCTTCTGAGACCCCTGTGCTGGGAGGAGGGGAGAGGAGGCATGCTGGGCGTTTCCCCGTCTTTCCCTGCCTGGTGGGAAAGCACTGGAGGAGCCTGAGGTGGAGCCGGAGGTGCGGAGAGCAGGAGGAGAGAGCTGGAGCCTGAATGTTAAGGCAGAGGTGAGGAGACCGAGAGGAGAGAGCTGGAGCTGGAGCGTTAAGGTGGAGGTGAGGAGAGGAGACCTGCAAACCCCAGGATTCCATAGGATGGTGAAAGTGGAATAATAGCGCTATAACAGTCTAGTGCAGAAATAGCCAGGATGACTTTCTCCTCTCGCTTTTGTTGTGCGTGGACCCTTGGCATTTGCCACACACACATGTTGTGTTCTTCGCCCTGACTGTCTTGCATTCCTCGCTTTTTGTATGTTCAGCGTCCGCACTCCCTTTAAGGGAGGGAGGGAGGGAGGGAGTGAAACAAAACACGTCTGCTTATGCCGCCGCCATCTTTCCTCTCTCCCTGTCCTTTCCTCCCTGCGTCTCATGTAAAATGTGGGCTGTTTTGCGTTGACTTTGGGAGTGACTGGCTTTTTGAACTGTGGAAACCCAACATTCAGAACTAGAACTACTGCCTTAATTCTGGCATTGAGGGATGCTTTCTGTGCTTAAAAAATGGGGGGAGGGTTACCAGTTTTTAGGCATTAGAAGTCTATCCAGAGCAGTGATTTAGGGCAGTGTTTCCAATCTATTTGATGTTGGAAATAACTAACTAACTAAATAATAAATAAATAAATAAATAAATAATAACGAAAATGATTTTATGGTTGGGGGTCACCACAACATGAGGAACTGTATTAAGAGGTCACGGCATTAGGAAGGTTGAAAACCACTGATCTAGGCCCTTTCCACAGTTTACCAGATCCTGGCAGTTTTGGTAGAGCCTCTCCCAGGAGAGGAGCGCCACAGGAGCACTCCCCTCCACACCGGCTGCCCCTGAGAATCGAGGAAGCATGATAACAACGCCTCTTCCTTCTGCGGCACAGCTGGATACTGTCCCAGGTTGCACTGGGGCAAGAAGCACAGCCATTGTACTTCTAGGACCTCCACACAGCAGGTTAGTGCAGGTGGGTAGCGGGAGGTCTGCTTGATTGCCAGTCATTGACAGTGAAAACTTGTTAATGATTTGCAGTGCAATCACACTGCCTGGAGATGAGAGAAGGACGGGACCCAGATGACATCATGCAGAACTGTCGTCTTGATCCCATCCTTCTCCTGTCCCCAATGCGGGACAATGACGTCCTGAGGAAAAGGTCCTAGAGTGGTTGAAAGAAGCTGTAATAGAAAGTAAGATCTGAGGTACACATTCCACTAGTTGCTGCTAAGGTCTTTTTTCCCCCTGTCTCTCTCTCTCTCTCTCTTTGCCTAGGGGTACAAAGAATGCTTACACATTTTCTCATTAATGAGAAGGGATGTCTTAATACAAAGAGATACTTCAGCCAAAAAAAGGTCAGTCACCCCAATATGCATTAAACTTGGCGAAAATTTGGTTTGTACATGAAACACTGTGGGGGGGACAGTTGTTTGTTTCTTTGTTTAGTTTTTTGCAAGAAGTTGTTGCACAATACGAATTACATTGCACAAATTTGGGGTGGACGAGGCAGCTAAATGCAAAAAATATAAATAAAAATAAAAACTTTGCAACAATTCTCATAATTGTACATAGTGTACAAGAAATGGCTTTTGTTGTTGTTGTTCTTATGTGTGAAAAAGTAATGATTGGTATCTGTAATGGGGCACAGGGCACATGGCAGTCTTCAGATATGTTAGATTATAATTCCCAAGATCTCTACCCACTCTGCTGAAAGACTGGTCTCTCTCTCTCCCCCCCCCCACACACACGCACAATATTTGTTCTTTTATGGCTACTCAGAATCTCAAATGTTTCTTCTTTGGACTAGGACTCCCAGAATAGCCATGTTGATTGGAAGATTCTGACAACTGCAATCCAAGAAAGGGAGCTTTTCCAAGCTCTGTATATACCCTAAGGAACTAACACTCTAGTTAAAAATTCCATCATAAAGCCAGACATCCAAAACAAACAACTACTAATAAAATCTCACAATTAAGTTTATGGGGCATGACTGCAATCGTTTGCATCATTACCTGGAAGTAAGCTCCGTTGAACTTGGTGGTGCTTCCGCCTGATTGCATAGGTTCAACTTATAAAACACAGTGAGCATTAACAAAGTACCTGCAGCCAGCTGCAATGCACCCCTTAGTTTTTAATTACAAATGCAAACACTCTTGCAACGAATTCTTGCCATTTAAACTGCTAGTGCTAAGTAGGAATCTCACTGAAGAGAAGGAGGAAGCATCCAGGTTCTGCTTATTTTTCCACATTCCCTTACTTCCTCCATGTAAATATATCATTAACAATAGCATCAGAAAGCCTCATCATCCCTCTATTCATATGCCAGAGAATGAAGAATACATCAGTTAACTTCCCTCTGATTCTAAAAAAAATCATGTTGCAGAAAGGGCTGGGAGAATAAAGGACTGAATTAAGGCAATCAGAATAGTAAAAAGATATATTTTTCATAGAGCCATATGTCCTATAATACAATCCTCTCTCCCTCTCTCCCTCTCTCCCTCTCTCTCTCTCTCTCTGTATCTCTCTGCAGAACCCACTCCCCTAAGGTCGTTGTTCTAATAAAAATTAGATATCCTTAAATACTGCAAACTCTGAAAAGGACAAAATTTGTAGAGCAGTAAATAAAATTCAATACTGTAAAATTGTTTTTAAGTATAACACTGTAAGTTATAAAAATACTATTCTAATGCTGAAGCTTCTAGGACAAAATTCTAAACATAAAAAAACCCACTCCAAACACATTTATGGCTTTTTTTTTTACATTGAATTTTAAAACTAATGTAACAATATTAAATTGCAAAATGTTAAATTGCAGAGGAAAGCATAGGTTCCAGGGTTTGGAGATTGACACTATGGGACAGGCCTTTGTGGCTGAGGATGCAATTTTCCATGGGATTTACTTCTTAGGATGCAACATGTACAGGATTATGTTGTGAAAATTCATAGTTAAGGTTATCTGCTGCTATTTCCCTGAAGAATTCTGAGAAAAGCAAATTAACGGGACTTCATCTTTTAACAGTTTTAACTGATCACTTTGAGAAAGAAAAAGAAATTGGAAGTGAAGGACAGAGGGAGACAATACAAGCAGGCTTGGGTAAGTGGGCACAGGAAGAGCAACAATGTCCTCACACTCTCATTTCCCCATTCCCCTCAACATTTTACAGATGAAAATTGGAACACATGGAGTCAAATAAAGGAGCGTGGTCAAGATGGCAAAAGTTATCAATGAAGAAGAACAGACAAACTCAAAGAGGCTTTCTTTTGCGAGAATCTGGGCGAATGGCAAGATTCTTCCCTCTTCTCTTCTCTCCACGGCTGAGTTATTTAAGTGCAAAATAATTTTACACTTTAAGTTAAATTTCTAGCAGTTGGAGTAAGATGAGCACAAAGGGGGAAAGTAGTAGTAGGAGAGAGAAACTGGTATATTTTAGAAGCAGCTGAAAAAGTAGGACAGATGATTAATTACGGCTGTCCTTGACAAAATGGGACAGTTGGAGGGTATGCTTCCCTTCCCTCTCTTGACCCTGCTTTTAGATTTGCTTGCCCTTTTTAATTCATTCCTTACCTCAGGACCTGTGCCACTTCCATTTAATTCTTTCATTCTGCTCTTCTTTCAAACTCCTCAGCTAACTTTCTGCCTGCCTGCCTGCCTGTTCGTTCTTTCTTTCTTTCTTTCTTTCTCTTTCTTGTTTATTGCACCTTTCTACTTGCATCTCTCGAGCTAAGTAGAAAGGCTCATGCATGCATCTGGACTCCTTTTCCTCTCACAGCACAGTTCAAGTTCTCAAGCAGATGCCTCCATGACCACAGATAAGCCAATGCAGTACAGTACAAAACCCACATTGCAGTTAACAGTGAACACACATCTTCCTACTATTCTTGGTTCGCTGACCATACTCATCTTTCTAAACTTACAGATTCTGAGGTTTGTGTTCCAAAAATATAACTCCAACATAACTCTTGGAGTAGCTGTAGAGTTTCCTGGTTGTTGCTCAAGCCCAGGCATCACCTGAGTAAAGCAAGAGCCACAGTGCTTGGTGCACCTATTGCAAAAATGCACTTGAGTGTGACTGAGCATAGGACCCCTGTGTTGGTGTTCAGCAAGGCCAATGGTTCCACAAGATGGAGAACTTCATTTCTAATCCATTTTTACATTTTGATATTCCCACAACAATAATCTAAGGGCTGTGTACTGTCTTCTGATTTTTGGATGTTTACCAGAGCCACCTCTATTGAGGAAAGAGATTGACTGTCCCTTTAATAGCAGCATGGCACTATCTGACTGGTCTCTCTACAGCCCAAAACTAGTATTAGTAAGCTCCAGTTGCATTTTATCTAGACATCAGAAATACAGAGCTCAAAGCTTCATTGCAAGCAGTTCTTCTTGCTTTACTACTAGCCCTGATTCAGGTTAAATGCAGAAAAGTTTTAGACTCTTCTATATTTATTAGGAATGAGTTGGTCCCTCATAACTAAAGCACTCAAGAGTAATTAGTTCACCTCAGTCCTGCACATCACAAAGGCAAACAGAACTTTGAAATCCAATTACAACTGAGCAAGCAAAGAAGTTTATGAAAATAATGGTGCCAAGATAAAGTAGAAAGAGGCAAAAAAAATGCACGGAAAATATCCAAAATGCATCTTCATGTGTGAATGCAATCAAACGTTACAGATTCCAAATTATATCTTAGGTGTACCACAATGAAGGCATCAAATACAAATTTCAGAGAGGGTCAAATAGCGTAGAGATGGAAGAAATCCTGATAGACTTGGTAATTACCATGAAAGTAGCATTTTGTACCATCTGAGTCCTGAGGCAGGAAAAAGCCCCACATCAAGCACTGGCACATTTGCAAACTTTACAAGGTATGCCTGAGAAACAAAATGTTCACAGTGAGAAGAGGATGTCTCATGTAGTTTCCAGGTCTCTCTTCCCAAAGCTTCCTCATTTCCTGGCTGGGAGAGGGAGTCTGTTCTATCTCCATTCATAGTATACAGTCCTCCCTCCGCATTCATGAGTGTGACCTTCGTGAATTTGATTATTCATGAGACATGTGCTTGTCTTCCCTCCTCCTCCCATTCCCTTGCATTCCTCACCCCACACTTGCAAGGCTTGTGTTTAAAATAGATGCTTTTTTCCCCTTTTTGGTTATGGGTGTGTCCTCTCTGCCACATGGTTGCACATTCTTCTGTGTAATGGCCGCCGACTGATCAGGTGCTTTCTTTGCTCCTACACTCCCATTGGAGGAACCTCCTTTCTGAAGATGGTGACCAAAAGTAGCTAGAATGCCATAACTCGGCACTCCACTCTTCTCCTTCTGAGAGAAAAGTAACCTTTATGTTGTCTTTTTTCTTTGCCCCAGGGAATGGGAGGGGGGAGCTCTGGAAGCAAACGGGAGGGGGATTGTGGGGAGGAGCTATTCATGGTTTTTCCACTTTCATGAGGGTTCTGCACCCAAACCCTCCCAAATGTGGAGGGTCCACTATACAAGATCTTTGCAGAACTATATGTAAAGAAGAGATTTGCCTCCTGTGACTGCAAACTGTTAAGTGACAGGATAAGGTACCCAGGCATCTTCTTCTCACTGAAGCTAGTGCTTCTCTTTTTGCCTCTGTGGGTGGTCACTTGGACTGGAGGGAATTTAAAGTGACCACATCTATATCAATGCTGAACAAATCTTCCATGTTGACTATTCTGTCCAGCTCCCCAGTGTTAAAGGTTTTCCCTGTAAATGAAGGTGTATACATTAATCCCTGTCAACTTTGTGTGTTTGTTTGGAGACAGGACATAAATCATGGGCACCTTCTTCCATCCAATCTCAGACAGCATTCAGAAAGTTTCAGTGAACACCCACAGGTGTCTCCCTTCTAATGTTTTAAGTTTTAGGTGCAAGGCCAGTAGTTTTCTACAGTTCTAGATGGGTTGCCATGAAGCTGAGTGGCTCACCAGTTTAACCCTATGTTCATATAATGGTGGATCTGCAGCCTTCCTCATCCTAGAGAGCTGCAGGCCAGCACAGGGGAAAACAAGATGCATGTTTTTGTTCCATAACTCTGTCCTTTATAAGAGACTCCAGATAAGTCCTGACAGGGAACTCAGAAAGAACAGCCAATACACTGTTTTTCCATCCTGCCTTCAACATCTGCTGCCTGATGTAGTTGCCTCACTGTGTCTAACATTATAGTCATTTCTGATTTTGTCTCTTTCACAAACAGTAGCAACACTGGAAAGCCACCTGTTTCAGTGGTCAGAGCATAGAGGTTCCACCAGTACTCTAGTACATGGCTTCAGCATTTCTTTACCGAAAGAAGTCCCAGAGCTGTGTTATACTTTCTTCCCCCTTCGCTATAGCATTGTGAGTCACTGGCAATCATTCAAATCTAGCAAAAACAAAACAAAAACTACCTTCCTGAGTAGTACGAGTCTTAGGAGAGGGATCACAATAGCACAGTTTCTGGGACTACAGTGTTCAAACTCTCGTGGCCATGCTGGCAGATTCTAGGACATGTAGTTCAAAAATGTAACATTTTGAAGATCTGCTCCAAAGGCCATAGACATGAGAACACTGTTTCACTTGAAAAATAATGAATTCCTGACATATATCTGGCTTCACACAGATCATATCTTTCCCATGCCATTTCCAAGAGAGCCTTACACTATTTTCTGCAGCTTCTCAAGGGTATTGTGTAGCAACCCCATTCTGCTGGGGTTACTAGAACTCCCACAAACAAGAATAGGCTCTAAATCCCAATAACAATAATGATAGTTCTAGCCATATGTCAAATAGGCACTGGAAATTATCGGCTGTAATCAGTAAAGCCAAAGAGCCCCACTTTGGGCTGAAAAGAAAAGATGCAAAGATAGCGCTTCCGTAAAGGGGCAAATGCATCTCGAATGTGAGGAGCCCAGACAGCTTGTTTGGGAGACAGAAAGATCAGATAAAAGTCTGAAATAGCAGATGCTCTAAGAGGATTAGGGCAAGCAGATTAGAGCCCTTGGACGTAACAAAAAGGGAAAAAGAAAAAATAATAATCAGACAGTTTCTGCTTCTAATATAATCAGACTCAAGCATCACAGTCATTGCCCCAGTGCCTCTGTCCCAAGTACTTCATTCTTCCTCTTGCTTCTACTCCTGTTCTTTGGTTTCCCATAGCCTGAGATAATCTGCAATGATGTAGCAAAATACACTTAAATCAGAGAATTACAGTGGAAGTTCATACATTTTAACAGAAATATTTTGTCACAAGTCTCAAGATCTCTATGTGACTCTGTGGTTGGTGTCTGTATAATTGTGTCTCATGGTGATGAAAGACATGTGTCAGGCATAAATTTCTAACATAGGAAATATTCAGTAGCTAAAATCCATGATCATAACTTGCTGCTTTTTTCTCACCATGGAGCAGCAGACTTCTATAACTGCTAACCATTGAAGAATTAGAGACCAGTACCCTTGTAGCTAAGAATTTTTATAAAAATAAATGTGTAATTTAATCCCAAGAAGCAGACAACTGCATGTTGCTGTTTATTGTAGCTATGTGCCTTCAAGTGGACTCCCAACTTATAGCAACTGTATCATGGTTTTCTTGGAAAAGTTTGTTCAGACCAGTGAAGAAAGAAAGCAGAGCAAGAAGATTCCAATGAGATGAGAGAGAGGAAAAGACAGGCAGAGATAGTGCCAACTGCAGTTTGGACAGTGCCCTGATTAATGAGCTAAAATGGAGCGGGAAGGAGCAATAATTGATTTTGATTTGGCCATCAAAGGGCAGAAATATTCCTCCTACAGCCCACTCCCTGCCCTTGCCTCTGGCTTGCATCACAGAATCATAGAGCTGGAACAGAGCACAAAGGCACAACGGCCACTGAGTCTAACCCCCTGCTATTCAGAAATACACCATCAAAGCATTCCTGACAGATGGCCATCCAGCCTGTTTAAAAACCTCCAAAGAAGGAGACTCTACCAGACTATGAGGCAGTCTACTGTCAGAGAGTTCTTCCTCATATTTAGATGAAATCTCTTCTCATGAAGTTTGAAGCCATTGCTCCATGTCCCACTCTGGGCAGCCCAAAACAAGTCTGCTCCATCTTCCATACGACATCCCGTGATGAACCTGATGGGAGGGGGTCTTGACAACAGAGCCTCCTTGGCAACTGAGAGTGTTTAAGCTGATTGGCTGGTGAAATGGAACCTTGGATAGCCCAGGGGAAGGGCTGGGGGAAAGAGGGAAATAACGGATTTTAACTGTCTGGTGGGTGTTTAAAGAGGGTAGTGATTTGTGGTGTGTTTGGGGAAGGTTGGAGATTTGAATAGCTCTGTGGGAGAGAGAACTGAGAAATTGGATGTACGAGAGAGAGAGAGAGAGAACGAGAGAGAGAGAGAGAGAGAGAGAGAAGAATGGTGTGCTATTTATAAACATTTAGACACAAGGCACATTTAAAGCAACAGTGTTACAATAAATGTTTGAAGTTCTGTGTTCCTTAAAACAGTGTCACAGAGTCTTATTTTGAATCCTGGAATACACATGCTACCAATATTATCATCTTGACCTTAGTGCCAACAGTACCACAGTCTTGGAAAATATAAATCACTGCTGATCCTTATATCTGTGAGAAGGGCAGATTTAGGGAAGGCAGTCAAGGGGGAGAGTCCTGAAAGGAAGAAGCAAAGGGGGGACAAGAGTGAGGAAGGGACTGCATTCTCAGAGAGGGAGAACTGAGGCAGACCTGTTTGTCCTGGCCCTGGCTTGATCCAGAGATCTCCCTGGCTGTTCAGACCTGAACACAAAGAGGTGTCAGGCTGGGCAGGCCTTGAGCGAGGCTTGGGTGTGCCTTTCACACTCGGCACTGACGGGCGATGTTTTTTTCCGCAGTTTCCACACATCCCAGCCATGTCACCTCTTAACCTTCTCTTCTCCAGCTGCTCCCTAAGCCACTCCTCACAGGGCATGGTCTCCAGGCCTTTTACCATTTTGGCCATCCTCCTCTGGACACCTTCCAGATTGACATATCCTTCCTAAATTCTGGTGTCCAGAACTGGACACAGTATTCCAGATAGGGTCTAACCAGAATAGAGTTGTACTACTATTTCCCTCAACCTAGACACTGTACTCTTACTGATGCAGCCTCAAATCACATTGGCTTTTTCAGCTGCCACATCACACTGCTAACTCATGTTCCGATTGTGATCTACTAAGACTCTTTAAATCCCACTTTCACATGTCCTGTGGTCAAGGCAGGTGTCACCCATCTTATATCTATGTGTTTCATATTTTCTGTCCAAATGTAGTACCTTACATCAGACTTGAGGAGCCATACCTCACACTTACTCCCACCCCAATTTGTGAGGAAAGGCTACCTGCATCTTTGGGGAAGGCAGTGGCAGTGGCAGGGACAGAAGCCTCCTGCCCCATGCTTCTCAGCTCTGGCTGGAGTTAACCCCCTTAGTTTATTTATTTGGCCTCTGGGCAAGAGGCAGGATTGTCTGCGGGCAGGTGGGGACTAACTAGGCCCAGAGCCTCAGTTAGGAAAAAGGAACCAGTCACTAACAACTCCACTAGGCTTGTGCAAGTCTCTCTCTCACATGTTCTGAACAGTTTCAACTGCATTTAAACATGCATACATTTACCTATATCCTACCATTATTGTTGCTCTTTTTGGGGGTATATTATTACCACTACTACCCCAGGAAGAACCACTTTGCATTGATCCTGTCTGTTAGGTCCTGCAGCAGCCTTGTAAGGGTAGATGTGGTAA
Organism: Ctenosaura bakeri; assembly: GCA_948474755.1. Lineage (NCBI taxonomy): Eukaryota > Metazoa > Chordata > Lepidosauria > Squamata > Iguanidae > Ctenosaura > Ctenosaura bakeri. The sequence goes on from CAOLHI010000311.1 coordinate 746,372, forward strand.
GAGAGAGGGATGGTTCAAGAGCACATGGTAAATTCCATGACCAAGCAGCAATTTTAGCTTGGGTCTTCCTGTTCCAAGTCCCGCGCTTTAAGCATTGCTCCATACTTGTTTTCTGAGAAGAGTAATTACTAGAGAAAATGGTTACACTGCCTGAAACATAATGGTAGTAAAAATACAACTATTAATGTGCTGAATTGGCATAACTAGAATGCAAATTAATATAATGCATAATTTTTAATAATTTGCATAAAGTGTAAATTAGATGCACAGATGTGAGCCTGAAATATGGCCAAACAAGCTCACTCTGTTTTGGCTGTGGAGTTTCCCAGTTGGGAATGGATGGCGTGGAGTCTAAAATGAGTCATGTTAGCCCAGACCTTGTCACAGTAAGGTGATCACACTTACAGTTTTCCCTTGATGCTACCCTGTCCTTGCTACTACGAAAGTTTTCTTTTATGGTAGGTTGTTACCCAGGGCCAATATTTTGAAACTTGTATTTGTTTATTGCGCTAAAATTGTGTTTTTTCTAACCAGCCCCTCAGCTTTAGATGTAGCACTTTTGATCCTAGATTGTGTTTCCCTGGGAATAACCTTGAGCAGCATGCCAAGGTAAGGGGGATGATTTATATATGACATGAAACAGATCCTGTTTCTTTGAGACTTGGAGTGTGAAGGTGTTTATTCTCAAGTAAAGCTGGGCCAGAAGCTATTGGAAGCAAGAACTGTTTGTTGCTGCATGGAACAGATTGGGAGTGCAGAGTTTACTGGGTCTTTATTTCACTAAGGAGCTTTCTATTGATTGCATTCCTCTCTGATGTCTACGGATATAGAGTGGGTTCAAAATATTTAAATAAATAAGACCTCTGCTTTGAGGCTGGATTCAGCCAACTGGTCAAAGTGCTGCAATCTACTAAAATAGACTTTTGGGAGTATCTTCCGTAATACTAGCAAAGTACTGAAATAACCATCTGACTGCAAAATGCAGCCTGTACCCATAATTAACATGAACCACAGAAGACAGTTCACTTTTGGTTAGCTGTCTGGGATTTACACCAAGGAGTGAAATCTAAGTGTAAGGTTGGAAAAATTGGAAAAGAAAAGAAAAAGGCAACTTTGTCAGGTATAATTGATTCCATCACAGCCTTCAATTAAATTGATGGATAAGATTTTGCCCGCAACAACAAAATGTGCCTCCTGGAGCCTTGTTTGGACTCTCAATAGCAAAGCAAACCAATCACATTGGATTAGCTATAAATCTCACTAGGACCAACTGACAGCTACTGTGCACAGCTACCAGAAAGAGAAGAGATTAGCTTCTGTGGCACTCCTACACATCACAGCTTCTTGTGCTCTATGCTACCTTCACTGAGAGTCCCTTCACTTGTTTTGCTTTGAAATGCAGGCCAGTTGCTTAGTCTGTGGAATCTATTTTCTTCTGGCATGGTGAACAAAGAAGCCAAGGAACTTCATTTGGCAAAATTAAGTATGTCTCTTGGTATGAAAGTACCTTCAAATCACCTGTTAACGTAAGGCAACCCCATTAATTTCATAGGATTTTCTTTAGGCAAGTAATACTCAGGGGTGGTTTTGGCAGTTCCTTCCTCTGAAATACAAGCCAGAACACCTGGTATTGTTTGGCAGTCTCCCACTGAAATACTAACTAGGTCTGATCCTGGTTAGCTTCCAAGATCAGATAGGATAGGGTGCCTTCGGGATATTTATGTCCCTTATAATGTAAATATCCATGAGATCTAATAAGCTTTAAACACACACACACAAAAGAAAACCCAAAAGTGAACACTCCTTGAGAATGTTTCACTCCCCCATTACAGAAGACTAATGCCAGGTAAATGGACCCACGCTGACACTTCAATTTTTCTATCAGATGCTATCTTAAACAGGGGCCCCTATGCCACAACCTCCTCTGAGCTGGAGAAGGAAATTTTTCCCCACTGGCAGCCCAGGATGACAAAATGAAGAAGTCTATTGTGTTTCTGGGAAAAAGGGAGACTATAATAATTTCTTCTAAATTGTTCAACAACAACAACACAATAAATAACTGAATAAATAACAACAGTAGCAGCAGGACAGTAACACCAATGGCATAAGTAAGAAAAGAATGGAGAGACAACTACCAGTGACAACAGAAAATGTGTATATAGTTCCAATAGGGCATTTGTGAATGCATATACAATTAGATAAAGGTGTTCAGTATTCTACCAGTTTCTTATTCTTGTGGTCACACTGATCTACTGGAGGCTCTGTTTCTTAGTGTTAGCTTTTGATACTGATAGGTCCTTGCATAATCCTTATCATGTGGAAGCTTGCAGCTCAAATAAGGCTGAAGCCCCTTGGGACAGAGAACCATGCACCGCCCAGGCCATCTTGATCCCAATAGCCCTAGTTTATTTCTGGCTCTGCAAGCAACAGCCCTGCTTCTGATCCCTGACTGGCTCTCTCCTCCAATCCTTCATGCTGGCCTGCTGTGGATTCACTGTGACAGGCTGGACACCTGGCCAGGGGGCAGGAGAAATTCTGCCTGTTACAATTAGAGTTCTCCACCAGATACACGCTTTGCTCCCAAGTCTGCAGAAAAGCTGGGGGAGGGGGGCATGGCCTCTGTTACTGAGGAACCTCATCTGAAAAATGCTCTGAGCTTTTTGTTCAGTCTCTCCAGGGAACATAAAAGAGCAGAGTTACATAAATACTTGTACATAGTAGAGAAAGGCTTGGTGTATGTACTCAGGGTTTCTGAACACTAACAACTGCTGCTCCTATTGGTGGTAAAGCAGAGGTCCTTTGAGGATACCAGCAAGCATCTGGAGTGGTGTAGCTCCAAGCTCTCCCTGATCTTAGCATACTTTTTTAGTATTAGATTCTGCAAGACACCTCACAGTTGCTACCAGCAGCATCCATTATAAGGACTTAGTGCAGAGTTCTCCCCACACCCCAACCTTTAATGACAGAGTCTAAGCAGCCAGGGATGTTAATATGTACTTCCCATCCACACCCTCATGATACTGGTCCTGCCAGGGGGGCAGGGTTTGCACAGATCAAAGGCTCAAATATTGAAGAAGTTCATTCTTTAGGTTCCTTTTCCATTAGGATGATTGTTCTTACATAGTAGAAGTATCTGCAGAAGTAGAAATCTATTTACTGGTGTTTGAAAAAAAATGAAATTGGCAGGAGGTAATGTTAAGTCAGAAGGGCTTCCCATGTGATAAGAATAAACTGGATTTAGTGGAAGGATACTGGGATCACACAGTGAAACTTTTTTTTCTTAAATTTTGAACTGTTTTTAATTGTTGGTTCATAGGATTTACATGCCTGTATAATGACTTGTGCTTCATCCTCCCTCGAGTATCAGTTCTGCCTTATACCCTCCCCACATACTTAAAAAAGGAGAGACGGAGCTTAGAGGTTCTTTCTCTGAAAGAAATATCTTTCCTTGGACTAGCTTTGAGCCTCCAGTGGAATCCTCTTTTATAAAGAAAGTTCGGTCAATAACATCACTCATGTGCCCTGGTCACTGGAATATACGCTTTCTTTGCTCCACAGCCTTCTAATCTAATGGAGGGGGGATTAGGAAATTGGGAGGAGTATCCTATTCACACAAAGCACTGAATACAAAGTATAGAGTTCAATGGGAATTCCATTCAACCTATGACTGCACACTGCACCAGACAGTTTGTTCTTCAAAAGTTGTTCTTCTCTTATGCAATAATGAAATGATACCCTTATGGTTTCAGGATATAATTCATTAGTTCATTAGGAGAACTAGGAGGCTACCACTAACAGCAAAGGCTGTCCTTGCTATAACTCACAGATTCCTCCTCATCTATTTCTCCCAAGTCTTCTAGCTTTTCCAGTCTTCCTGAGCTGACTCTATGATGGCAGTTCTTGCTTGCTGTTGGCCTCAGATGTTAGTTGTCCTGGTTGGCTGTTCCACCTAGTAATCTACTCCCAAGGCATTATAGACAGCATCAAGGGAAATGGCTTCGACTGAAAGAGCAGACAGAGACAGGTCATGATTTTAGCAGCACAGCAAGCTGCCTTGTGCCCTCATCCAAAGTTCACTGCAGTTCTCAAGTGCAATGGAAAAGAGATGGATGCAGGAGTTGCGTTTCACAGATAAGATGCCATTCATGTTTAGTAAGAGCACTCAATATTTTTGGATTCCTCCCCAACAACCCAGTTTGTAACATTTAGCAAGGCCCACCATTCCTTTCTGTAGTTTCTTTTGGTGCCTGCACCAGCTGCTATGGTGAAAGAGGCAAGAGAAGACCTTTTTAGATAGTCTGGTTGCATGTGACTAAATATGGATCCAACCCATTTTTAGTTTAGAGGATTCAACTATGAATCGCAGAGCAATTGATTGCAGAATGTCTTGGGCCAGCCTTGTTCAAATACATCTATTTATTTATACCTTGAAAACTCTACTAACTAGCTTCCATTAACTGGAAAAGTCTAGGGATCAAAGGAAGGCCATCAAACACTAACTCTAATCTATGGCTTGTTCCCTAATATTATCCACTACCATCATCTCCATCTCTCGGGCACCTTTCCCCCCTGAAAATGTCAAATATCTCTCAGATTAACTATGTGTACTTTGCAATTTACAAGGATTTTCAAAGAGATAGTTTTCAAAGAAGGGGAAAATGAGTCATATGGCACTTTAAAGACTACTAACCAGCTTATTTTAGCATAAAATTTTGAGGACTATAGTGCACTTCTTCAGACACAGAATTACCAAGATGACTCACCCAAAAATGACTTTGTTTTTTGCCTTCAAGTTCTTTCTGACTTATGGTGACCCTAAGATGAGCCTATCATGGGGTTTTGATGGCAAGATTTGTTCATAAGGGGGTGGTCATTGCCTTCCTCTGAGAGAATGTGACTTTCCCAATTGCTATGGCCTAAGCAGGGATTCAGACCCTGATCTCCTAGCATCCTAGTCCAACTGTTAAACCACTATACCACACTCGTGACTACAGGGCAGGTTTTCTTCTCATTCTTTACATCTACAAAAAATTATGAGAAAAGGTTTATTTTCCCCACAGGAATCACAACATGTTTTTAAAAAACGCACGGAATTCTTCAGGGGGAGATCCTTTCAGAATAGTACTGTACAAGGAAAGCTGAAAAGAAAGGTCAGGTGTTGACCACGCAACCACTGCAAAATGAATGATGTGAGTTAGAAATATGGCAGGAGTAGTGAGACTGAGAATAAATACAGCAAAACCAGTGAGCTGGCATAGGTATGGTTTACATTTTTATCTATAGTTTGATATTCTAGATTGTTTGAAGGAGGTTCTTCTCTTTTTTATGTTCATGGTAAATCTATGTCTTCTGTTTCCATGATGTTCTAATCTGTAATTAACTCTAGGTCATCACAGAGTGGATAAACTAAATCAGTGAAACTAATTAGCATAGCACCAAAATATGGTTACGCCTAGCAATAGAAGCACTTCTATTGATAAAGAAGGATGGATAAATCTGTCAATCTTGATTTCAGTCATTTTTGGTTTTTCTAAAAGTACATTTATCCTTCTTGCTTCCATAGTAGTCTACAACTTTTAAGGTCCCCACAAATATATTTGCATACATGTTTCTGTGCCTTTCTCAGTTTTGATATTTTGCATACCTTTTTCAAACTGTGTTCATTTTTCCACACCATTATCTTTTTTTCAAAAAGTATTTCTGTGCAAACCTCTCTGTAATATACAAAAGTTTGTCTACAGTTCAGTGCACCATGCACATCTGATACATTTTTTTAATGTACACAATGACTACAGGCTTCAAGAAATTGTGGATGCTAGTGTACAAGTGTGTTTGGCTAATGAAAGTTCAGTAGGTTTGCACTGCACAAGTACATGAGCCAGATTAATTATTCCCCTGTTGCTACCTATGCATTGTCTCCTTCTACTACTAACCTCTTAATACTTTACACTCAGTACTGATTGCTCTTAAAATAACACATTTGTAGGCTTGTTTGATTGCTCCCTCAAGCTAGGCAAACTTGCTAAAAGGATTTTCCACAGCATGTCTTGTCAGCTGAGATAGGAGAAAAAGAAAGCAATGAAGACTGAGAAAGAGCGATTCTTTATGACCCTATTAAAGATGGAAATCTGTGGCTGTAATTGATTGACCCTCAGCCATACAAAAAAAATATAAAACCACTTTCCCCCAGCACCACACCACACAATAACAAATGACTCAGTGTGGCTATCAAGAGAAACAAAAATACATCAGATCAACATCTGTCAAAATGAGAAGGGCGATTACTACAATCAAAAGCAGTCAAATCTTAAAATATATTTTACCTTCTGTGAGCAGAAAAGGCAAATAATCACCTGACGTGCTCAAAGATAAATCCATAAAATCTCTGCTTACACAGTTACTGCTGGGCGCAAGTAGTTCAAGGAAATAAAAATCTAAGCCATAATTCTGAAGCAAGAAAGCAAAATATCAATATTGTATTTATACTTAAATAGAAAGGGCCTCCACAGACATGAGCCTCTGTACTCACAGCTATGCTTCTTTGAAAAATACGATGCTATATACATGGAATTACTGCATATGGCAGAAGCTGGTGACAATTTGTTTTTGTCACATGCTCAGCAAGAACAAGAAACAATAGATCAACAGTTTCCCGGCAGTGCTTCACACTCTGCACTCACTGGAAAGATGTAGAGAAAGGATCTCCATACACACTGCTGTACATGTGTAAAGTGCCTCCATCTAAGAACCCTGACTGAAGCTCAGAGTAGTTGCTCTTTTGATCCCCAACTCCTAAATCTCACAGCCCATATAGTATCTGTCTGTACTTCTGGGGGGTTTCTGGGAGTTGTAGTCCAAAAAATAACTTTCCCAGGTCCTGGACCATACTCAGCCTCTCTCCTCTCTCTACACCAGTTAATCAATAATATAATCCTACACCACCTGAACAGATGGATTTCCAGTATGGGAATTAGTGACATGAGTGAGGCTAGTTCAAGACACACTACACACACCCCATGCAGTATTTGAGTGTGTGTTTCTGAGAATGGGCATAAGTGAACCAGCCATTACCATCTCCATTCAAAGGTTTTGAAGAACTGGGCTATTTAGAAAGCATTGCCTCCTGCCTTAGAGTATCTCACAATCTTCTTCTGGCTTATAAAATGTGCTAACTCATGAAGCAAAAGTGGGGAAGTTCTGACCCTGGGACCTTCTCCAAGTGGCACCTCCCCTCCCCTGTGGCACCATGGTTTGGTGGTTTCTCAGCTTTTGCATCATTTCTCCCACATTCTAAAATGGAGATAGAAAAGTTCAGCTATTCTGTCATCACATGCAAGTATGAATGATTTGTAGTTTATTTCCTGCTCAGAAAGAAAACAAATATTTTCTGTAGAGTTTTCACCTGGTATCAACAGATCTTGAAATGTTTTGACAAATTATTTAGGCACAGAAATACAAATGGGTCTGTGTGTGTGTGTGTGAAAATTGTGTGTTGGGGTCTTGTGCCAAAAGCCATATTTTTTGTACCCTAACAATAGAGTTTTTTGTAGCAAAACTCCATAATGTTCTCTCTCTCACACACACACACACACACACACACATACACACACATACACATGTATTTCTGCCACAGAACAATCTCCCAAAACATTCCAGGGACCATGAATAGTGAGTAAAAACTGTGCAAAAACCTTGCACCTGTCTTATTCTTTCCAACCAGGTTGGAAATTCACTTTTTGGCCAGGAAACAAATAATGGTGAATATTCTTTTCATTCCTATTCTAAAATGGGCAGATGTGTCAGAGGGGCCATCAGGCTAGGCTCCACTGCTATACTAGCTGAATTGCTTAGCTGCTCTGTTGCCATTTTGCTTGATCAGTGTGCTATTTGCATATTGGGAGAAGTATGCAGGCCAAAGCCTGGGAACCAAGGTCATTTTAGAAAGTTGTTACTACATGGTGTTGTGTGGGAAAGAAGGAGAGTGGGAAATCTCTAGGAGGGGGAACAGGGAGTTCTTAAAATGGAAATCTGTGCTGTGTCTTCAATTTTGGCAAAAATGGTGTCTCTGTGCTACATCTGATCTTTAATAAAACCTTTCTGAATTCATCCATGAAGTCTGGTTATTGAATAGGATTGAGAAAGAATATGCTTTTTCTATGGTTTACTTACTGACAGTAAAGTATGCTTGCATTTTCAATCCCTATCCATTTGCCGTTGCCTCCACACATCACACCACTGGAATTCAGCATCAGATAACTTCTCTGAAACTGAATTCAAGTCCTGGGAGGATACAGGTTCTCTACCTTGCTCTGCAGTCCTTTCCTTTGGGACCCTTTCTTGAAGCTGGTGGCAAAAAGATCTTTTTTCCTTTAATTTTCCTTGTGATATTTGAGCCTCTAATTGAAGGTTTTCTTTGATGATGGAAGCAAGAATTTATCTGCCTAGGTATCCTCATGTGGCAGCAAAGATCACTCTGAGTTCATTCATATATTGAAGTTTGTATATATTAAATTTTCTAGATATATCCAGTATTGAGTGAAGTGACTACATCTTTTCCCACCAGTTTCCAAGCATGTTTATGTACAATAAAACATATTCATATGTAGTATTTGGAACAGTTTCTAACTTAGGCTGCTAACTGCATGAAAATATTTAATCAATCAGAAGAACATATCCTTTAAATTTCTGTGCCATTAGCAAGACTAAAGATAAACCTGCAACCATGCTAACAATGACTTTTAGAGATTTTCTCAGACAAATTTTGGGGGAAAAGATATAATAGACATTATAGGATGTTTAATTATTATCATTTCATCAAGGTCCAGAAATTGTAAATGCCATCACCCTTTTCACTGGATGAGACAACTGTCATTATGCAGAATCATGGCTTGGATCCATACTCAGACATGTGTAGTCTTAACTAACTTAACTGCCACTAATGTTAGATATTCTCTTCTAAGTATGACTATGTCTGGATCTAATCTTGTGAACTCTTTCCCATTCTCTTTAGGGTCTGAACTTTTGAAACATGACAGCTACCTGATTCAAAATACGACCAATGTCTCCCAACTTTCCACATTACATTTTTAAGCTCAAAAAAGCTAATTTCAGTTCCTAACAAGCACTGAGACTGCTCCTTTACAGATAGGATCAAATGCTGACACTTTTTATCTGTTTGCCTGTTAGAAATGGTCAATATCAAATAGGCTAATCTAGGGAAAGTGATGAAGCATTGATCTTCTGGGGTTTATCACATGGGAATAAAGCTGGCTTGGTGAAAAGGTTTGTTTCTTTAAAAAATGAGTAAGAGTGAAGGAGAGGGGTGGAGCATTGTGTTGTTGCTTTTATTGTTCATTGCCTCTGTTATATACAATCAGAGCATATGAAATATCTTCAAGTTGCTTCCAAATTATGAGGACCCTAAGGTGAACCTATCACACTGTGGGTTTCCATGGCTGAGCATGCAACTGAATCCTGGTCTTCAGGATCATAGTTCAATGCTCAAACTATTATACCGTACTGGCTCTCTATAAAAGGTCTATTTAATCATAATATAGGACTAAAATTTTGAGTTCAGTGAGCCCAGATTAAAAATTCATGAAGATCTGTAAATTCAAAAGATATCTCTGTTTTTCAGAACTTGAGGCTTGTATGACTGGTGTCTATATTCAGTGTCTACCAACACCCTGCTCTGCCTTATGTACTGAATAAACTCTTGATGGATATAAAATGTCAGTCACCCTAAATAGTTCCCATAACTTTTCAGGGAGCAATGCCACAGACTTTTCCAAATTGTATGTGTGGGGTTAAATTAGTCAACACTTAAGAGGAAACATTTACACCAGGAAAGAACAATCCCAAAAGAGATTAGGGCTGAATGAGCTATATAAAATCATTTAAAATATCACTTAATTTTGTCATCAAGGCGGAAGAGGCAGTACAGACACAGTTTTAATATAAGAGTCTAAGAAGATAGCCTTGAACAGCATCTAGTATACTTTTTAGAGTGTGTGCATACTTCACACTTCCTCTGTTTCTCAAAATGACTACCAATTTCAATTGTTATATTCATGATTGTGTGAAATTGCTATTTTTAGCTTTATACCATTTGACTTCACTTTAAATTCAATTTGATCCCAGTACTATGAACATTTCATTCAAGTCAGTTTTCTTCTAATTAAGCACTGGAACTTTATCTAAATCAAATCAGAACTGTTTTGCTCACCACTAATGGATCTTTCGATTTAAACAGGATAAGTGTAACACTCTGAGGCACCTTTGGGCAGCTATTCTGTATCCCCAAGATAAAATAGTAAATTGTTCATAGATTTCATATTTGCAAGCAAGAATGAATAATTTTACCATTTTCCTCCTTCCTATGAGAAAGTGTTGAAAACTGTACAGTTTTTGAAGACAACTCACAATTTGGGATCTATTCTGAACAAAAAAAATTAAAAAATGAATGTGGGTGAAAAATGGCAGAAAACAAGTTTACTTCACAGAAATCATAGAATCAGAGAGCTGAAAGAGACCACAAGGGCCATCGAGTCCAACCTCCTGCATTCCCAACAGATGGCCATCCAGCCTCTGCTTGAAAACCTCCAAATCAGGTTTCCTGCACTAAAACCATCATTTTCTGCATAGAAATGTTATTTTGTTTTTGGAAAATGCTGCTTTTCTGTGCAGAAAATGCCTTTTCCCACACACAAAAAAGGGAAAATGCATTTTTAAAATATTGAGTAAGTCCTGAACTGCAAAGATTCTTGCCCATCTAGGATTCTTCTCAGAGGGCTTCTCACAGAATTATAAAATCATAGAATTATAGAGTTGGAGGAGACCACAGGGGCCATCCAGTCGAACCCCCTGCCACACAGGAACCCACATCAAGGAACTCCCAACAGAAGACACAAATTCTAAGGCTCTGAGCATGAGCAGAGTGCAATCTGTGAAGCAAGGCTTCGCTGCAGCAGAGGGTCCCAGTGAAGCAGAAAGAATTCCCGAGGCTCATTAAATAAGACTTAGAGGCTCATTAAATAAGACTTAGAGGCTTGATTTATTGCCACTCTCTAAGATAAAACTTAGCAAAAACAGGCTAGCATTCTAGCAATTACACAAACAGGAATAACAGAAGATAATGGAGAAAAATTGGGCAGCATCTCCCCTTACAATCAGTATACTGCCAATGGCATGGCAGGTCCAGCTAGGGCATCTAACTGGCAGCTGGTCAAGGCAAACACCAGCCTTTTTATGCTACTTTGTCACCCTGGAACAAGTGGGGTGACCCAATTAGTGCTCTGGCGTGTGGCCTTCTCTAATACACAAGACATAGCCATAACAATCCTCCTGGCCTTGCACCTGGCTGTCTGGCCACACCGCCTCTTCCCTTTGCCGTCCACTCATAGGAAAACTTTGCCTGCCCGGCAACTACCTTGACAACATATTGGTGTTACAAGGAGCTGTGTAGCCCGTATTACTGAAATAAGTTTGCAGAGTATTGGAAACATTTCACTGTTTCTAAATACCCAACTTTCAGGAACATTTCCAGCCTTGTCCTTGAGTCATGACAGCTTCCAGCAGGGGAAGAAAGCTGGCCAATTAAACAGTTCTGAAACAAAATGCAACTGAGCACTTGAGGGTGTAGACAGATAGTCTAAGTATGGTGGAAGTGGTTTAAACAGATACGCTCTCTGCCCTGAAAACAAATGCCTCAGAACTGCAGCCAAGCTGGGTGGGGGGACCACTTCCACCAGAACCAGAATGTCCATCTGTCTTCACTCGGTTTGCTTTCCTGAGGCAAATTCTAAGCACCACAGTAATTGCTTAAAGACAACTGAAGCAATTCCTCTTTGGCTAACAACTATAGTTTTCTCAAATTGTTTGTTTAAAGTTATCTGATATGCTGTCAAAAACACTGAGGAGGGTATGGTTTTGAGATTTTGTTTCATACTTAGAATAAATACATATAAAAATCCAAGAAAATCCCTCTGCCAAAGAGCTTTTCCTATCCAAGCAAAGCTACTGCCCAGAGGTATTTGTTTTAATGTTTCCAGCTTTAAACAAGTTCTCCTCAGGGGTTTCAAAGCCCCCTGGCCTTAAGCTAACAGACTTCTTATTAAACTGTCACTCCTAGAGAGAGGTAAAATACTGCTAGGGGTCCCTTTATCCCCCTTTCTCTGTCCTAGTCAACCAACAGGAACAGAGGCAAAATGGCAGGTTAAAAAACTCTAGTGATACATGGCTCAGTTTCTTCTTTAGAAACTTCTGTAGTTTTGTAACAACCAGAGGAGTAGAGATGTTCTTACAAGTGCTTTATAGATAGGCTTGAGTGACAGCACCCACACCTTTGGTATTTTTAGTGTTGGACCTCAGTGTCAAAGTCTAGACCATCTTACCACCTCCACTGACCAACTACTGCAGCTCACCTCCACCTCCCCAAAAAGGTGATCTTCCTCCCCGCCTCCAAAAAAGGGAAAACTAACAGAAATTTTTGCTTCTGGTACCATGGCTCTTTGATTACTCTGCTTCACATTGTGTGTGAGGGCACACAGAACTAGGCATTTACAGCTATACTTCAGTGAAACACAGACCAAAAATCCACAAAAGGTAAACAATTGTAAGGCAACACTATGTTTCTTACAGACCGTTCATTTTCACCACAGCCCCTAGAATCTGTTATAGATATTAATCAAGGCTAGTATTCTTATCTGTTAGCAGCAGTGCGTCTAAAACAGGGGGCTGGACAAAGATTGGGAGAAGGAAGAATCCCCAAAGGCTCTGAAGGGTTGGGAGGACGGCTACAGCCACTGTTTCTTTTTTCTGCCTACATATGGTATTGTTCGTTAGATTATGTGGCCCAGATATACTTGGCTATTAAAGAGAGAGGTACCAAGGGACCTAGTAAAGCCAAATTAATTCCTGATTTAGGAAGAGAAAATGCAATAACCATAAAGGGGGAATCAACATATTGCCCTTGTACTAAGTGATCATTTCTCAGAAAGACACAGGAATAATCCAGGGATGAAGAGGGGGAGAAAGAGGTGAATTTTAATCCTCAATGGGACTATTTCAAAAGCATTATTAATTCGTCACTTGTGAGAAGAAAGGGTACATACTTCTCACCTAAAGCGGGATCTTTTGAGATATGCTGATGACTGGTAGTTCTGCACCCAGATATTCATGTGTAAGCCCATACTGATTTTTAATCCACACAATGGTTACTGTATTTTATTTTTAAAACACCCCAGTGAATAGATCATTAAAAACAGATAGTGTCCATGCATGGGTGGGAAAAATTAGGCAGGCAAGTACAAGGGGAAGGAGAGAGGGAATGGCGGGGGGGGGGAAGATAGGCAGGCAAGCAGTTGACAGCCCTGATCCAAACTGATAATGGGAAGAAACTCACTCTCAATACATACATCATAAATCAGACCAAAGGAATTAAGAGTAACACTACAAACAGACTAGTGGAAATTAATTGCCTTTGAGGGAAGGAGCATGGAACATTTATGAGACCCCCCTCAACTTGCCACTTGTTCTGTATTTCTTTTTTCCTCAAGGCCTGTCCACAGCTACTGATCCCCTAATCTCCAGCTGTTTCAGCACTTAAAAAAAATGAAAATGTTCTTTTCACTGCATGATCTCAGCCCATGAAGTGACAGGGGTTATGGTATTAAGGCTGTTGATGTGTGCCTTCAAGTCATTTCAGCTTATGGCAACCCTGAGGCCAGCCCATCATGGAGTTTTCTTGGCAAGATTTATTCAGAGGGGGTTTGCCTTTGCCTTCCTCTGAGGATGAGGGATTGAGACCTGCCCAAAGTCACCCAGGGGGTTTCCATGGCTGAGCAGAGATTTGAACCTTGGTCTCCAATGTCATAGTCCAATATTCAAAGCTATGTACTCTGCTGGCTCTATGCTATCATGGCACCACATGTCTAATCAAAGTGGGCTTCACGAAGAAGAGAAGGCAAACTAATCCTTACTGCTCTCACACTAAGTTATGGGGGGTACAGGCCACAGGAGCATCTAACTCCCTTGTTGGTCCATTTGAGAGCAAAAACAACAAGTAAAACTGAAGCCTTCAAGAACAAGCTGGCTTTCCACATTTAACCATATTTCACATAATATGGAGTTCAGTTCTAAATTGTGAAATAAGTAACAATTCTGCTCTCTAGTTTGACTCATTTTGATGTGTTGCAGGCAAGTCTTTTCTGTTGTGGTACCCACCACATGTAATGTTTTCTGTATCAAAATGGTCTCCCAGTGTGAGATATTTTTGCTTTCAACTAAAGACTCACGGTTTGTCCAGATATTTTTTTTTCCTGGTTAATATTGCCAATAATAGCTTGTGTTCTTAATGAAATCCTTCACAGTTTTACAGTTGTTTCCATAAGCAGTATAAATGTTGACAAACAGCATAAATGTTTTCTCTACTACATACTTAATCAGGAAAGTCAATCCTACCATTGACCAAAATGAAAGGACAAGGAGAAGTGTTGAGGATCAAAGCACAAACAAAGCATGTGGAGCACAAACTGTCCTGCTCCATCAGCCTGCTGTCCTCAGCTAGAATGGAGGATAATGTCCCATTATCACTGTGGAAGCAAAATTCAGCTGTCAGTCTGGTTAGCTTCTCTACATGGAATAGAGAGGGAACCAATAGTGACCTTCATCTCAAGCAGGAAAATACATACCCTCCAACTGTCCTGAAATGGTGGGGGCAATCCTGATAATCCTCTGTTTTCCCACTTTTTCAGCTGCTTTTAAAATGTCTCAGTTTCTCTTTCCTTCTCCCATTTTTCACCTTTGTCCTCAGCTTATTTGAATTGCTGGAGTTCAAAGTGCAAAGCACACAATTAGCAGGGGGAAAAGGCAGGAGGGAGCAGAATCTTGCCCTTCTCAGTAGACTTAGGCAAAAGTAAACTGCTGCAGACTCTCCTACTTTGTGTATTCTTCCTTATTAGTAACTTTTGCCATCTTGATCGCATTCTGAGGTTGCTTGGCTACACACATCCTGGTTGTCATCTATGACATTTTGGAGGGTATGAAAATATTTTGAGCCAGTCCTGCATATCACAGTGGCATGGTGAGAGTATGTGCCAGAATCCACTGATTAAAAAATAGGAATGGGGTTTCCCAAGGAAATTCCATCCCCCTGGAGGGCATTTGCAGTAAGAACTGTATAAAAACTTTAACTAATGTTTCAGCTTCAGAGTACTGCAGTATAACAATTAGGAAGTGACTCATTGGCTCTTAACCTTTAATTTACTACCATCCACCAAGTATCATCAAATGCTTCCCAAGCCATGTTTTTTAAAATAAAAGGGCATAAAAACAGCCAAGGCCACTTTATTCTGATATATAGCTATATTTATTAGATACCATTAGGGATGTGCAAATCAGCAAAGCTCAGGCTAGCAGAAGTTCTTCAGTTCCTCTTTGGAGCCCATTCTGTCTCAAGTCTGCATTTACTTCCAAGCTTTTTCCCCCCGCACTGAAACTGTATATACTTCCATGCACATAATTCAACATTTAAGCATCTTTGTGTAGGTTTTTCAATTGTACATTTTTTCAGTTATTCGATGAAAGCAGGTTTGCATGTGTTATGTAATGTATAAATTTTCCAAATGTATTCATTTTGAACATTTTGTTGTTGTTGTTGCCCAATCACACCATGGACCCAGAAAAAATCAGTTGCATTCAATTTCATGTTTGGAACTAGAAACTGCAAACTGGATATGTTCCAGTCAGAATGATTATGAAATTGATTTCTCATCCTTATCTATTATTGCATTTAACTCAGGCATGCATTCCAAAACTGCATGTGTCTCAGGAAATATTTCAGTAGGACCCTTCTGCTTGATGGTCATCAGCCAGCTGCTTAGTGATATGTTTATTTCAACCCAATTAACACTTTTTTCAGAACCCATTTCTCACTCGTTGTTGTTGTTACAGTGATCCCTCTGCTATTTCTTTGGGAAGCTCATCACATCTACTTAGTGACATTGTAAATGGTGTATTCTTTTTTTTCTTGAGCTTTGCCTCAAATAGGGTATTCTGTTTGCTTCCTGTGCGCTATACACCATTTTTAAAGGGCTTTGGCAAGTGCTCTAGGATCTGGGATTTCATCTTCAGCAGTACACAAGACCTCTCCTCGACTGGCTGTCAGAAGGTACAGTGGCTTCAGGAGTTCTGAATGGCATATAGGATTTGTAGATCACTGCTAGATAGGCATAAGGCCCCACTTCAAAGTCACTAGAGTAACTAATCAGCAGTTACTTTAGTAAAGGACTGGGACTTAACTCTTTGAGGTTTCTACCTCCAACAAAAGTAAAACTTTTCTTTTAGACTGTAATTGGTTGAGTATTACCCATATAGCACCTATTCTTTTGTTTCCAGATGTAGTGGTAGAGAGATTTCTTGAGAAATTCAAAGTTCCCTACCTAGGAAAGGGGCCAGTGAAGTCACAAAAGACAAAGGCATTCTGGATCCCAAGAGGAGTTCCTTTATTGCTGAACAGAACTTAAATTTAACTGTCCTTTGTCCCCACATGGATGAGAGGAGAGCAGCCTCTGCCTTCACCAAGATTCCTCCAAACCAACTGAACAACAATAGAAACAACAGCCATTTCCGCACTAGACTGTTACAGTGCTATTATTCCACTTTCAACATCCTATGGAATCCTGGGGTTTGCAGTTTAGGGAGGGGCTGTGGATGGCCAACATCTGATGCAAAATCTGACTCCAACACAATCACTTTCCTGTCCCCCCCCATATGATTCTTTTAACATCTTTTTCCTGATGAAGAATCCAGTGGAGCTTTGAAAGCCTGCGAGATGTTTTTGTGCATTTTGGTTGGCCAATAAAAGTATTGTTCTTTTGTGGATTTTGGATATTGTTTTATTTTCCTATATGGCCAAGATAACCTAACAATTAGATTATACCATTCTGGAGAAAAGCAGGCTATAAATCAAATAGATAGATAGATAGATAGATAGATAGATAGATAGATAGATAGATAGATAGACAGACAGACAGACAGACAGACAGACAGACAGAACATGCTTCCATAAGTGCAATATGGTGGAGGATTAAAGTTTCACCTGATCAGAATGCACAAAAAAATTGCTCACTTATATGGAGCTTCATACTACTACAACTGCAGAAAAGCACTTCAATAGAAGACAAACAAGTTATTTTATCTGTTTTTTATTGGGAGTTTATACCATTTTAAAATCCCCATTACGCAGTGGGGGCAGGGAAACAAGAGGTGTTATAGCCCTGATAACAAAAGTTTGCTGACATTTTAGCAACAGTGCCTTAAAATCAAATTAAACAAATGGAACAAAGCTACGATTAAAACCTGTAAACTCTACCAGTGAAAGGCAAGGTCATTTAGGCCTTGGTTCATGTTTATCCGCTTCCTTTCCCCCCTTCCCTCCTTTGCCCTTTTGTAAAGATCCTTTCGAAAAGACTGCTGAATGCCTCGGGAAATCCACCTAGGTATCAACAACTTGTGCCCTCCTCTCGCCAGGAGCTCCTGATAGCCTGTAATCCCCAGCCAGGATTGCACAGCTTGTCATCAGGTCCTGCTAGCCACACTGAATGCAATTACTATAATTGATGTGCTACTTTTGTTAAGACCACGGTATCAATAAATGAGAGTAAAACAAGCTGCTAAGGAAGATGCAGGAAATTTATTAGAATGGATGCGTGCAGCAGACGGCATAATAACTGCTGATGGCCAATTCATAAATCACAGCTGGATTCTTTGGGAGACACATAGTTCCCAGGTTCCTGTCCTAATAAAACTAACAGCTGAAAGCAGAAATACATGCAAAGCCAATACAAATTTTTTTTGGTGACTACCTTTAGTGGAAGGGAGCTTAGATGAATAACTAGGTGCTAATACAACATATTCATAGTCAAACTTGGAAATGGTTCATGATCTTGTCATCAAGGAACAGAGAGATGCCACTTCTCAGCATATTTAAGGCAGCTGGGAAATTTCTCATTACCTTTCACCAAAGTTGCAATTGGGTTTTTCTGATGACGGACATGGGCTTACCATGTACAAAAAGTTAACTCCCCTACCACCAATCAAGACCAACTGGAACAATCCTCAGATCATCTTCAGACTACTTGCACACTAGCATCCCCCCTTCCATAACTGACAGAACTCTGCTGTTAACATGTAGCAACTGCAGGACTGGTATCACAGCATCACCTGCAAGAATGGCTTGTTGTTTTTGTTGTGTGCCTTCTAGTCATTTCCAACTTATTACAACCCTTAGGCAAACCTATTGCCTTCTTCTGAGGCTGAGAGAGTGTGGCTTGTTCAAGGTCACTCACTGGGTTTCTGTGGCTGAGTGGGAATTCACATTCGTTCAATACTCAAACCATTACACCATGCTGGCATTATTACAATAATAGTAGGGGGTAGCAAACCCAAAATTAAAGCTGCCCCACATATGTTACAGTGCACATGTGCTACCCAAGCATCCCTCAAATATCATACTCTGTTGACTAAGGTCCCGATCCTGTCCTCTGGGACTCCTCAGACAGCCATGACCCTTCCCCATGACACTACTGTCTGGTAGTTTTCCAGATTTTGTACAAGACTCCATCCCCCCGAGACTTAATAATGGTCAGTGGGGGTTTGAAGTGAAACCATGCTACTGTTTTGGTTCTTTTCACCTTTATACCCACCTCCACTCTTAGGTCACATACCACTAAAAGATAAATTCAGACTTTCAGGTGAAAGAGGTTCCCCACTCTTACTATAAGCCTGGGGTAGACAATTTTGCTGAGGTAGAAATCATTTTTTGTCCCCAGGCCTCAGCACAGACCAGGTTAGTACATTTTCAGTGACCTGAAAGTAATGTCACATCTCTTCTCACTTGAGCCTTTTCAGAAGGATTGAGGTTGTATGGGTGAGGGAGGCCAAACGGATGTGGTTTGTGGAATTTTTGCATCATTTGGGGATGACTTCTGGGTATAAAGAATCACCTTCTCACTGAAAAAGCTTTAGGATGTCCTGGGGTTGAGGCACCCTCTTTCTCCTGTTGGTATGGGAGAGAAAACCCCTACAGTGGGATTCCTTGTTTATGATATCCCTCCCAAACTAGCTGTTCTCTCAATTGCCATTTGCAAGCACTGTCTGGGGATGCTCCTCTTCTCCTTCCCACGTGGAAAAGTGGAAGGAGGAACAAAGGTGACTTTCTAACCAAACTTCTGGATTTGGAACTTATGTCGTCACAGGTCACTGACCTGTTGTCATGTTGCTAATGGAAGGGAGGTGGCCTTCCACCTGAAATTAGTTTTGCACCTTTGATATCTGTCATCCCATGTGATTTTGTTTGCAAGCATCTATGACATCAATCACATCAGATGGATGAAAGGTACACAGTGCACCACAGCCAATTGGATTCCATAGTAGTAGGGTCAAGGGCAGCCAAAGAGAATGAGTTCAAAAAAGAAGCCACTTTTCACCGCATATAAAAATAAATATAAAACAAGTTCTGGTTCAGCATTTTCCCTGCAAAAACTAGTTTCAGGGTAAGGATTCCAGCCCATCAGAAAACCACCTTAATGCTTTTGTAACTGAAACAATCACTGTGCTTTTGATGATAACTTTATTTCAGTTTCCATTGTTTATCATGATTTACTCCAATTGGCAAAATTTGACTGTGACAAAAAGCGAAATGGACAGATTTACCCAATCTCACACAGGAGAGAGGTGGATTTTTTGTTTGTTTTATTTGGGAGCTAAGTTTAACAAAATGCATAAAATCTGGATGCAGATGAAAGCAAAAGTGATCGACTTGCCCATCCTCTAAGTATTCTGGCAAGTCAGAACATCAACTCAGTGAGCTGCTAGACAACCCAGATCTACTGACACGCCAAATAATAACAGCTGTGTGCAAAGTGTTTCATTTTAATCCAGTTAAATAACTGGCTGTCCATTCCACCCTCTTATAATATATTCCAAGTCAGAGATTCTTCAGAGTTACCAAGTCTTGTTGAATTTTCTTTTTACGCCTAATTACACCAAATCATTCAAGTTCTTAAATAATTCCATTGTTCTGAATGCTAGAAACCTTAGGTCATAGGACTACATGTTAGCCTGAATATCCATATACTCCATTCTGTTAATGTGCCTATCGCTACAGCATCTGGGCTTTAGTAAAAAGAAAAAAAAAAGAAAGAGTGGGGTCGATACGACAAATGTCTCCTATTAATTTTTAATGACAATAAGTGTGCTTTATTTTTATGATGATTTATTAATGTGTTTCATAATAAATGTATACACTGGCCAGAGGCTCCGTCTGGTTGTATTAGAGGGTGTCATTGCTTGCAGCTCAGAGGTGATAGATGGCACCTCTTGTAGAGCTGACTAAGGGGACTTCCTGCCATGCAAACCATTTACCCTGTAGGGGCCTTTGTACCTTTAGATTAAAATAGTTCAGTGTAGACCAAATAGCTTTTGCTATCAAATTGCAACTAAGATTCTTTCCTCTTAGGGATTTTTCCAATGTCTTTCTGTTATTCCCTGCTCAAATGCAGACACAATCTCTATAATACAAGAGGTGCTCAGCTCATACACTGCTTATTAGTTGTGCAAAGCTTGCAAATCTTACATGTGCACTTGCAGAAAAAAAGGGGACCTATAACAGCTGTGGTTTGGGATACGCATGCCACAAACTTGGGTTTAAGTCCCTGGTTGGTTACAAAATTCATTTCAGCAAGTGTGTAATTTTGCAATCTAACTTAACTTCTCACAATGCTTTAAAGACTCACATATTTCATGGTAAAGATTTTCATGGACTTTGCCAGAAATAGGTCCAATGATATTCTCAGTTGGCAGTGAACTATGTTGTACACACATATTTGCATCAAAAGAGAGTGAGATAATGATTAAAGAGTTAAACCCAAGGGACAAGAAAGGCAAAAAGCATAGTACGGTGAAGTGAACTTGAATTGACAAATGAAAACATATGATGATCTGTCGGGAGTGCTTTGAGGGTATTCCTGCATTGCAGGGGGTTGGACTGGATGGCCCCTGTGGTCTCTTCCAACTCTACATTTCTATGATTCTATGATTCTATGATTCTATGTAATAGAATTAAGTTCATAAAGGCTTATACCACAGTAGATTTGTTAGTATAAACCCCCCATAAAACTCTGTTTAAAAATGTTTGTTGTAACAGATCAATATGGAATTTACCTCACAATTCTGTGGTGAGTGATAAGCTAACCTTTTCAGCCATGGAAGGGAAAGTGGGATAAAAATGCAATGTGAACTAACTGAACCACAATGTGCTAACATCTGTCTCCAGCCACAGCATTTAGATGTTTGTGTTTGCTGTTAAAAGTAAACTTTTAAATGATAGCGCAAAAAGAGAAATACTTGCCTTCTCTAAACTTACATGGAGTGCTGCCACTGATGTCAATTAAGTTAATAATGTGCCATTTAGCTATGACCAATTCATATGACTCCAGGGCAACAGCCAATTTCTGAGCATGTGTTGAGCTTTCAATGAGCATTGTGCTACAAAGCAGTCATTACCACATGCTGAGATCCTCAGGGAGACTCTGATAAACTGCATGCCGAAATTCACACAGCACTGTAGCATTGGCCACCATGTCCCTTCTGATTAATCCAAGTCTGATTCCCTTCTGTCCTATTTCCATTACATCTTCTTTCTCTTCCTTACAGGAGGAATGTCTTTTGGAATATAAACCTGCAGGAAAGGTTTTTTTGTTTTTTTTGGTTTTTTGCATTAATGATAAGTGTACTCCAGCTGACCCCATTTTCAGTCTCACAAAAAAAACCCAAAAAAACCCCTGTGAACTGAGAATCCGTATCACTTCAAACTTCTTCCTCCTGAGCAAAATCTTTGCAATTCAACTTTCAGCCAAAAGGGGGAAGAAGAGTTCCTTTTATGTGGTACCAGGTTGTTCCACTACTCCAACAGAATTATACAAAAGATTTTGTTTCAGGACTGAACTAGAAAATGGGGTCAGTTTCACAACCATTGCAGGTCATTTTAACGTCTGAGGTCTAAACTTTTTTTAGAACTTAGATTGCTTCCTAACATGAAAGAAAAATTTACTTTCTCTTCAACTTATATATCAACTTATATTTGTTTTGTTTTTTAAACCAACTTTCCCACGTTCCTTCCTACTTTAACCACTTTAACACGCAGCATGAACAGTGCAGGTTTCTCAGAGACATGTTAGTAAAGAGGTGGATAAGCACAGCCCATTGAATGCATCTGGCCCCCAAAGGTTTTCTTGCACCTTCAAATTTTTGCCATTTTTAAAGTTTTTTTCTAACCCAAACTGCACCATGTCCCCCACGCAAACAGTTTTCGCTCCAGGAGAAGCCTTTTTTCAAGCAGAAAGTTTTTAAAAAGTTGAAATCCTCTCTCCAAAGCATGGGGGGCATTTTTACTACAAATAAAAACTTCCCAAATGTTTTAGATTTTCCCAGTGGTGGAACATGGGGGGGGACACACCATGGTCCCACTGAACCATGTCAGTGCAGCTCAAAGCCCTGACAGTTGCTCACCTTTGCTTTACTGCCATGTGCTAAAACATTCTATGAAACTACTGCACCAGTGTGCTTAACAAGAAAATGAAACCTGAACCTCAGGATTCAGGTTTCCCTTGACTTAGGGCCACTCTCTTTCATCATCTGACAAAGCAGTTTCCAGTTGCAATCTCCTAGCAGATTCTCATATTCAGTTGGGGCTCACTTTGCTGACAGTGCTATTTCAAACTAGTGTTGGAGAAAGGCTACGGCTCAGTGACAGAGCACCTGTTTTGTACCTAGGAGGTCCCAGGTTCAATTCCTAGCATTTCCAGCAAGGGATAGGAAAAGACTGAATGCCTAGAATGCTGTTGCTAGTCAATTTAGGTAGAAGCACATGCACTGACCTCAGGACAGGGGGGTTTAGATCTCCCTCCCTCCAAGGCTAGGTTAGGAGGATTGAGTTCTCCTAACAAAACTGGACCACCAACACTCCTGTGTAGTTGAGCCTTCTCAAGCATTGTTAATCAGAAGTGTAAGCCCTAAGAAATCAGATGACAGCAGTTGTTGTTAAGCCTCCCACGCACAATAAAGGCTGTCCGCAATCTATTCTACTTGCATTTACATGGGAGTAAGCTACACAGAGAGAACCAGTGTGGTGTAAGCCAACTGAGTGCTGGACTATGACTCTGGGAGAGAAGAATTCAATCCCTGTTCAACCACAGAAACCCAATGGGTGACCCTGTGCAAATCACACTCTTTCAGCCTCAGAGGAATGAATGTAAAAGCAAATCCCCCTGAACAGGTTGGCTTTAGGATCACCATAAGTTGTATATGTCAACAAGCTATACAGAACACATGGAAGGCACTTCTTAGTAGGTATTGTGCATATAAGTAGGCAAAATTAGTAAGAATCTGCATGTCAGTCTCCCCGATCTTAAAAGTAGTTTCGAGGTACCGGAATAGATGGACCAACTCAGTGGCTTCATATTTCCCTAATGAATGCAATCCTTGGAAGAAAATTATGGAGGCTTTATCATATTCATTCATACATGCCACAATTGATATACTGCCAAGCTTCACACACACCCCTTAATTTTGAAAGTGTACCAAGAAGTGGCAGATGCCTCTTAAAATGCTTCAGTCTTTTAGTTTGCATTTTAGCATGTTTGCCACTACTTTTTTTTTTTAAAGGACAAATTGTACTATCTTCTACAAGGCACTGGCTGATACTAGCTCATTCTCTTTCACACAACTAAGCAGGAAATTCGGTACTTATAAATAATATGCATATATAGAAACTTAGGTCCTTTCCACCCTACACTGTTATAGTGCTATTATTCCACTTCCAACATCCTGTGGAATTCTGGGGTTTGTAGTTTACTGAGGCCAAAGAGCTCTCTGGCTGAGAATTTTAAATGCCCCTCCCTAAACTGCAAATCCCAGGATTCCATAAGATGTTGAAAGTGAAATGACAACACTATAACAGTGTAGTACACAAAAGGCCCTTGGACAAAAATAGGGGTAAAGATGAGGAGAGCACTGAGTTTTTGGACCTTTTAAGTTCACATGGAAATCTTGTATGATTTAATCCTGAATTTAAAGAAGGGAAGGAACAATTTTGTTAGAGCTGACAATCTCCAATAAAGTAACCTTTTTGTGCCTGGTAAACTGATTGTGGGGGGGGGAATGCACCTCACCTTCAGAAATTCCACATTTGTAAGCTATCTAACATCTAAACATGGAGGAAGCAGAAGATAGCCACCCATGGGATATTTCCTCACAGCCCTCCCATTGCTCAGACTGAGGCCATTTCCACACTACAATGTTTATAGTGCTATTATTCCAGTTTCAACATCCTATGGAATCTGGGGTTTGCAGTTTAGGGAGAAGCATTTAGAATTCTCAGCCAGAGAGTTCTTTGGTCCCCGTAAACTACAAACCCCAGAATTCCACAGGATGTTGAAAGTGGAATAATAGCAATATAACAATGTAATGTGGAAATGGATAACAATGTAGTGCGGAAATGGCCTCAGTTACCCAGTGACAAGTAACAGGCAGAAAATTCATTACATTACACATATAAGTAGTGATTTACACAACTGGCCCATTACATGCAAAGAAGCAGCACCATTCCAGGTACTTACTGCACAAAGGAACTAATTATTAAAATAACTGATTACAAGTAATGCTTCATTTCCAAGCCTTCCAGGAAATATGTACATTATGTGAAACACATAAATACATTCAAACATTGGGAAAATTAAAATTCAAAATATGTTTACACTGATTTTCAGAATAAAACTCCTCAAACATGTGGTCAGACCTCATCTGGAATACTATGTCCAGTTCTGGGCACCTCATTTCAAGAAGGATATTGACAAGCTGGAACATGTCCAGAGGAGGGCGATCAAAGTGGTGAAGAGTCTGGAAGCCATGCCCTATGAGGAGCGGCTTAGGGAGCTGGGGATGTTTAGTCTGCAGAAGAGAAGGTTAAGAGGGGACATGATAGCCATGTTTAAATATTTAAAGGGATGTCATGTCAAGGAGGGAGCGGCTTGTTTTCCACTTCTCCAGAGATTAGAACAAGGAGAAATGGATTCAAGCTGCAGGAAATGAGATGCCACCTGAACCTCAGGAAGAACTTCCTGACAGTCAGAACTGTCCGGTAGTGGAATATGCTGCCTCTGAGTGTGGTGGAGTCTCTTTCTTTGGAGGTTTTTAAACAGAGGCTGGATGGTCATCTATTGGGAGTGCTTTGATGTGTGTTCCTGCACAGCAGGGGGTTGGACTGGATGGCCCCTGTGCTCTCTTCCAACTCTATGATTCTATGATTCTATGTGAAGGGGAAACAATATAAAATAAGGAAGGTGGATAATACAGGGGGATCTGGCAAAATGAAATAAAATTAAAATGGAGAGATTTTTACATGCTTAACTTGATGCTAATCCCCCTTTCTAGAATTACGGAAGAGAGGCTGCCTCTCAGCCACTTAAAATACTGAAGAGAATGGGCCACAAAGGATATATGCTCTGAGCCACTTTAAGGATAGTTAAAGTATGGGGGAAAGATTATACTTTCTTCAGCCCAGAGATACCAGGGAGCCTGGCCCAGGTGGTAACACTGTTACCACACAGAGGAAAAATGAAGCTAAATTATAGTTCAGGCCCAATGATATTTTTGGAAACCTATTTCCCTGTATTGATACACCTACAGGCTAGATCTTTAGAGATGTGCAGGCACCAATTGGAAGTAGTGCAATAACAGAACAAGAAACATTCTACACACTGAGTTTGACAGCCCAGGTCTTTTGATGATAGCTTTCCTCAGTGCTTCATAGTACATCAGAAAGATAACTTATGCATGGATATTCTCAACAACTTTTCCAATGCAGAAAATTAATATGTGATTATTTTAATCAATACCACTGACTGTAAGTGCAGGGGAGGGAAAAGGTCATTGGCTCAGATTCAGCAAATATCAACTCCAAGTTTTCCTTTCCAGGTTTCAGGTTGCTCACATCTGCCAGCAAAATGGAAAATACAAGGCTATCCAAATCCACTTCCATGGAGATGAGATGCAGTACATTCAAGCTTACTCCTGACTAGGTTATTGATTAAAGCTTGTCAAGAGATTCTTTAGAATAGCTGTAACAGCTGCCAAACAGCAAAGAAAAAAAGTCTATAAAACTAATTTCATCCCCAACAGAGCATTAATACAGACTGAAGGTCAATCATTCCAGTAGTTTACAGCCAGACTCCACATTTTGGGCTAGGGTTAGTGGGTAGCAGCATTCTCTTTCTTTCTGTGACCTCTTCAGTTAGTAGTAAGACTGGTCTTGAAGTATACACCCAACACTGATAAATCAGTGACACGTGAGGGGGAAATGAAGCATGGAATTTTCAGAAAATGGGCAGACAACTTTCATCCTCTCTTTGTTCATGCACACTTTCATATTCTTTTCACTAGAGACAAGAAGGCTCTTCACAGTTACATTTTGAGGTGCATACCTAAGATTTTTTTTTAAAGTGAACATTGTGTCTGAGCAAGCAGCAGTTGATCTGAAATGTATGTACCAAACAGATGCACATGTCTGGAGAGCTAAAATATGAGCCCATTCAGGAGAAAGGAAGATATAAATTAAATAAATAAATACATGAATCAAACTTTGACTGGAATCCTTGTAAACACAGACTCAGAACCATGGCAGATGTAATATGAGTGACTACATTACAGTATCTGTTTCACTTTTTTTCTATAAAAACAGACAAATAGAGGCATGCAATCATGAATCACACAGATCATATTATTGTTTCCTCAGTGATTTGCTGATGTATGTTTAAGACAGTCAAAAAAATTGTTGGAAAAAGCCAGAATCTCCAATTCACAATATTAAGCTTATTCCATACAATCTTGTCACACATTCCCATCCACTGTTTTCAGGATAAGCCAGGCCTGTAACGAAAACCTTAGGTTCAGATACAGGGAGCCGTTTCACCTAACAATGGAATAGAACACAAAATTAAATATAAGCAGGACTGTTTTCCATCTCTAAACTACAACATATTTAAAAATCACAAGGAATAGCCCCTGGCACATTGACTCACACACACAAAAAAGTTGGTTAGAACATGCATTCATCTGTCACCACTGAAAAGAATAGTCTGTAAAACACATATACATAGTCCAGCTGAAATTATATATTCTCAGTCTGAGTCATGGTCCAATTAATACCCTCTCTGCAACCAACTCAGGGCTTCCTTGTGCAGTCAGAACCACCACACTCATGCCTCATTGCCAAGATGCTGGTCTATGTTAAACATACAGTGATTAATTTACACTTCACCCTCAAAAAAAAATATGGAAAACTGGTTTGCATAGATCTTGACAAGTTATATCTAAGGATGCAAAGTTATAAATAATTATTATTATTTAAATGGTATAGTACAGTTTGTTGTACTGGAAAACACTGTGACAAGATTGATTCATGTGTCTACTTAGTCTGCTGTCTGAATGCTAACTATGGGTGGGCAACTTCAAGGTTCCTGCTGTTCCATCTTATGATTCATAATCTTTAAACGTTAACTGAAAAACAGAGTACACCTTATCAACCTCATCAAATAACACCAGGATGTAGAGGTTAAAACTTCTTATACTAAGTTCATGTTGAGTAAGGCCATTTCTACATTACACTGTCATAGTGCTATTATTCCACTTTCAACGTCCTGTGGAATTCTGGGGTTTGTAGTTAACTGAGAATTATAAATGCCTCTCCCTAAAATGCAAACTCCAGTATTCCATAGCATGCTAAAAGTGGAATAATAGCACTACAACAGTGTAGTGAAGAAATGGCCTAAGTCTATGCACATGCAGTTTATACAGGAAAGGCCAAGCCTGGCAAGTAAATTTCTGTTTTAAAGAACCATATATGAGGAAACTCCTGTGTTCCAATGTTGATTTTCCATCACTGAATATTCTACATGGTATTTCAACATGGAGTCAATACTGAAAGGCAGGAATTTATAAAGAATTTATAAAGGACTCTTTAAAAAGGATCTGACTACTACATACTTTTAATAAGTCTGTTTTCCACATTTGTTTCACCAGCATCTCCAAGTTCAAACAAAAATATTTTCTTTATGGTGCCATTCTCAAAATGAATTGAGAACATACACACCTGCAGTTTTTGCAAACATTTCCCCCCAATATATGCTTTTTGTATACAATTTCACTAACATACAGGGGCTTTGTCTGAAATTTTCCCTAATATGTACATTTTTGTCAGAGCAGCGTATTGCAAAATTGTTGTGCAAAACTGAAGGATAATTGTATTCTAGATCATATTTTAATTTGGGAAGTACAATGTAGGTTGGCTCATTTCAAAATGTGAACCAAACAAATTTTACCCACATCCCATAAGTACCTCTGCGCTGCTTGCATTTCTGTCTCTATTGCTTATTGGGTTAGGGTGAGCTTTCATGCACTATAACAAACTGCTGACTCTATGATTTCCTTTCTTCTGTCCTGCATTTCTAAGGTATAAACATAAGCGGAATATTTTCTGCTCATTTTATACCTGTGGGGGCCAAGTAAACACAATGTATGACACAAACACAAGCTCTAGTTCATCAAGTTCATTTCAAACTTTATTACTAATATGAGACATTTTGCTTCTCTCTTTTTAGAAATCTGTCCCCAAAGCACATTTTTTTCTGTACGGCCATACGTGGTTAAAAGCCCACCCTGAGTGCAGCTCACCAGGGAACATTCATCCATGACCCTGGACAAAGCGAAGTGGCACAGGGAGTCGATTATCAGTCACTTTCTCTGCCAAACCTTCCATCCTGCTCCCCTGGCTCTATATGATGTCAATGAGGTGGAAAATGAAAGGAATAATGCAGGTTTAAGCGACTAATAATCAGGTCACAGCTGATCCCAGTCCAGATCAGCTGACAGCTGGTGCCTCCAATTTCACAAACCATCCCCTGCTATCCACTAGGGGCTAAGGCTGGAAGACAGACTCCTTCCTCCTTGCTCACCATCCCCCAACTCATCCTACCCTGGCAAAGCACATGCAGAGAGGAAATCTACAGTGAAAGCTGCAAATCCACCATGTTTCAGGCTGCTTTCCTAGAGTTCTGTTATGTGCCAGCAACTTTAATCTCAGATTGTTCTCTGTGTTTGCTTCCTCAAACATATTAAATCTCCTTCCTCAGCAGCTCCCCCACCCCCATGCTACACGAGCACTGCACACTCTTAGCTGCTTCCATTTCATCCCCCCACCTACTATACCCAGCAGCCTACCCACCTCCCAAACCTAATCTCAGTGTTTGCTTGTTTTAGCTTTCCTAATCCTGTTGTCTCACAAATCTCTTCACCATAATCCAGTCTTTGTCTGTCAATACAATTTGTTTGCTGTGGGGATCTGGTAAGGGAAGAAAAACATGGCAGAGAAAGCATGAAACCTCTCAAGCTAGTCCTTGAGCCTTTGAAGTAAAGTGCAGTGAAGAGCAGAGTTCTGCAATGTTTCAGGCAGAGGTAGCAGCAACTGCGTTATCTGAAGTTTCAGGCTTCGCGACCTCATGATGGATCCCAGAATCAGATTTTGCCTCTCATCACAGTAACTGATGAGGGCAAAATCTGATCACGTCTTTGTTCAGAATGTCGAGAATCAACTTTGATGAAACTAAGGTTGCCAGAGTCTTAGGCCATTTCTGTATTACGCTGTCATAGTGCTATTATTCTACTTTCAACATCCTATAGAATCCTGGGGCTTGCAATTTAGGGAGGACCATTTAGAATTCTCAGCCAGAGAGCTCTTGGGCCTCAGTAAACCACAAACCCCAGAATTCCACAGGATGTTGAAAGTAGAATAATAGCACCATAACAATGTAGTGAGGAAATGGCCATAGATTCACAAGTGTGTCAGTGAGTGGCATCTAGTCCAGCCACCTGCAGGCAACCAATTTCTACAGCACCCTCAATAGGTGTACACAAGCCTTTGCGTTTAAAAAAAAATCCAATAAAAGAAAGTCCAGCAACTTCTGAGGCAGCCTGTTCTATTGACAAGCCATTTACATCACCAAGATTCCTCCTAATGTTTGACTGAAATTCTTTTGCTCTTCATTAAAATCCAACAGTTCAGTTTTTCTTCTCAGGAATATCAGAAGATAAATTTGCTTCACCAGCAGAATTCTAGACCTGTCTGTGTTAAATGGATTGAGAGAAGAGTCTCTTCAGCTGAAACATTTCCCTGATCCTAGGAAGCTCTTGGAGCAAAAACAAAAATATCCTGCTTAACCAGGGGATATCCTGCAAAGTTTTTTTTTCTTTTTATCGTTCTTTCTTTTTTGTTTGTTTGTTTGTGTGTCAATGAGTATCACCTAGCCCGTTCTTCAAGATTTTATTTAGTCAGTAGTGTGCCTTTGAATGAAGTAAAAATGAAATGAAATAGGGCCAATTTCATTAATTCCAAATGTTTACTTCAACCTCCATTTGCTGTATAGGAATGCACAGAAAAAACAATACTACAGCACCCCCAACAGCCATTCAGAAATTCCTTATCCGTTCCCCTTTGTGCCACGTGCTAAAGGAGGCTTTTCACTTTCCAGCAGTGGAAGCAATCTCAGAGTTCATCTTTATGGCCCCTCCTGATAGCATCCATTTTTTGATATACAATGTTCTGGATGTTGATCATTCTGGATATTCTAGGGGAAAGTAGTGGTCACCACAAAAATGAGAGTGGCTAATAGAGGCCACCATTTTTCTTCTTGATATGCTAAAATGAATTTAATTTATATGAATAAATAACAAAAGATGGGCATGAATGAATAATGAAATTAACATTCTGCTTTAAAAAAGGCACAGTCAAGGGCTAGTGCATTGTTTCAGAGCTTAGTGGTAGCATGCAAGGTAAATCCCTTCAAGGTCATTAGTTCAAGACATGCTGCACTACGGTTCACTGTCATACCACATTCCATTAGGTTAAGATTATATGGCAGCGGTCACTGGGAGGGCATGGAGGTAATAAGTCTACCAGGAACAGTATTGCCAC
This sequence comes from Ctenosaura bakeri, assembly GCA_948474755.1. Taxonomy (NCBI): domain Eukaryota; kingdom Metazoa; phylum Chordata; class Lepidosauria; order Squamata; family Iguanidae; genus Ctenosaura; species Ctenosaura bakeri. The sequence continues at coordinate 777,456 of CAOLHI010000311.1, forward strand.
TATCCAAATTTTCTCCATAGAGGGAAGAAGGTTGTAGGCGTATGACATTGGTTTCTTTCTGAAGTGATGTGGAAGTATTCCTTCAAATGCAGACATTAGTAATAAGCTTCCCAAAAAAGTATGTTATGTAGACAAAGATAGCAGGCAGGAAGACAGCCTTCATAATGAGAGAGATTATTTGGCTCAGTGGCGTGTGCAGCTTTGATATAATTCAAATCTCATTCAACTCAACAGCAGAGAGAAATGCTAGAGATCTGAGTGTCAGGTAACTTGGATATTTATCATTATAAACCCTCCAGGTCAGTAGCACTGACTTTCTTTTTGCAGCAGCTTCAGTATATTATGGTTCCAGAAACATCTGGAAAATTACCCAGTTTCTAATCAAAGTCATGGGACTTTATAATCTCCAGGTGAGATGGCTGCAGTACCATCAATCACTGAATTCTGCAAGAAGGAGGTGGCATATCAGATAGACAAACAGGACTGAAAGATGCTGTCTAAGAAATGAAGTAAGTACCTTGGGATAATAAAAAGAAGAGAAGCAATTTTGAGCTTGATTCAGTATTAATTAAGCAATATACAGAACATGTGTAACAAATACACAGAACATATGTAACAAAATGACTTCTTCAGAAAATATAACTATGCTGGAGAAAGTTCATCTACACACCCATTAACATGTACCTTAACAGCACCACTAGCACTACTGCTGTTGCCGCCACCTCCTCTTCCCACCTCTTGCTCAAGGTCAATTGGACACCTTCCACTCTGCACAGTTAAAGTGCTATGATTCTCCTTTAACTGCTATGGTTATATCCAATGGTATCCAGAGATTGACAGTTTAGAGTCAGAGAGCTCTAGTACCTCACCAAACTACAAACCCCAGGATTCCACAGGATGCAGCCATGATAGTTAAAGTGGTATCATAGTACTATAATTGTGGCTCTCTTTTCCCGCCTCCTTTGCTCACAAGTTGTCAAAACAGGAATATGGAAAAACAGACATGGCCTGTCAGTTTTGCTTTCTCCTATATTCACTTTTTTTAAAAGTATTTCCTAACTTCAACAGGAGATGTTGTACCTGCCTGCCACACAGCTGATAAAGATGAGGAAGCAGTGAGGAAAAAAGAGGTGGAAATCCTAATTCAGCCCCACAAACACAACCGAATACATGGAGATTCAAAGAGAGAGACTGAAAGTGAAATACTTAAAGGCCCCTGTTAAAGAAAAAGATTCTGTCACTCTCACTTGTGTATTCCCAAACTCTTTGTTTTAAATCCCAATTTTTTCTCTTGCATTTATGCTTGAGAATTCTGGAAAGGTCTTACTAAAAATGGAACCAACAAAATTGACTCCTTCATTCGTCAGAAAGATAGATGATGAAGGATAGAAACTGGCAGGAAAGACTCATGCAAAGTTGTTACATGCCAAGGTGATAACTTGCAGGCTGAGTGAACTCAACTCCTAGTGGCTCAGGGATCTCTACAATGAAGTTATTCATTTCCTCCTATGTCATCTCTCAATTATGACATTCTCCATCCCTAGTGACACCTGCGGTTGTCACTAGGGATGGAGAATGTTACGCACATGAAGTGACATTGAAATGAATGGCTGCAGAGATGCCCAGATTATGAACAGAGACCAGTTTTCTTCTGTAGTAGCTCCTGAAGTTCTACTGGCCCAATATCCAAAACAGTTTATCCAGTGCAGCTCAACACTAAACAGTCATACTCTACCATCAGCAGAATTCCTGCAGCAGAAGTGGCAACTAGAAACTACTTCCATTGTTTTTGTTATTTTGGTCATGATCCTTAAGACGAGTATGTAATTTAAGTAGCCTTGTTAGGAGTTGGATTCTTAGCCAGACTAATAATCACAGAACTGGAAGGAACTCCAAGATACATCTAGTCCAACTCTCTGCCATGCAGGACTATACAGCCAAAGTATTCCTGAGTAATTATCACCCAATCTCTGTTTAAAGATCCACTTTCTGCAGCAGTTGGTTCCAGTATGCCTTCTGCTATTTAGGTAGAATCTCTTTTCTTGCAATTTGAATCTACTAGCTTGTGTTCAAGTCTCTGCAGCAGCAGCAGATCTTCTATACGACATCCATGTATTTGTTTAAAGTGGCTATCATGTCACTTCTCAGTCTTCTTTTCTCTAAACAAAATCTATCCAGCTCCTTAAGCCATTTGCCATAGGATTTAATTCCTAGGCCTTTTACCACTTTGGTTGCCCTCCTCTGGACATATTCTAGCTAACTAATATCCTTCTTTGGCTATGGTGCCTGGAAGTAGGCACTATATATTGCAGGTGAGATCTGCCCAAAGAAGAAATAGAGTGAAATTATTACTTCTCTTAATCTGGACACTGTGCTCATGTTGATGCAGCCTAGAATCACAGTGGTTCTTTTCTACATCACATTGTAGGCTCATGTTTAGCTTGTGGTCTACTAAGACCCCTAGATCTTTTTACACATACCATTTCCATTATGTGTAATAACGTTTGTGAGTACATGTAACAGGGCTTTCTCTATAGCAGCATCTTGACTATGGAACCCTGTACTTAAGGAAGTTAGGTTGGCCTCATCTCTTTTAAGCTTCTGGCAGGCAGCCCAAAAAGTGCTGTTCCGCATAACATTCCTTGTTTGAAACTGCTGTTTTAACTGCTTTAAAACTGGATTTTAGGATTGTTTTTGGTCTACTATTAGGAGTTCTAAAGATATTTTGATGTGTTTTAAAAATATTTTTTTCTCTGTATTGGTTTAATTGGTTTTTATTTGTTCACCAGCTCAGGAGCCCTTGTGGGCTGGAAGGCAAAACAGAAAAATAAAATAAAATGAAACAAAACAAAGCAAAATAAATGTTCTGCAGTCTTGCTAAAGACCAGTGGTTCCTTAGAAGTTGTCCAAACAAATCTTACTAAGGTAATCTGATCTACCAGTAATTTGGGGCGTAATATGACTTAGTTCTACTGTTTTACAAGTGCAAACATGATGCTGTAAAATATGGAATTAAATCATTCATGCATTTTGTTCTTTCATATTAAAACAAACAAAAATGTTATGAAATCTAGGGCTAGACTGTACTTACAGCTTACTTCGTATTATAGTCCATTAAATGAGGTTTCTTCAAGGCAATAAGTTTATCTGGTGCCTTCTGCCAGGATTCAGTGTACACCAATGGGACTCGAATGGCAATGACCATTCCATAACACAGACATTAATCCTCCTTAATTGGGATGAGATGCCTGTGTTAAGACAATTTAGCCATGGCCCAGTGCTAAAGCATTTTCTCACAATGCCTCATCAATCTGTGTTAGCCGGAATTTTGCTTAAGCAGAATAGAAAGGAAAGCCTGTTCACACAGTAAATAAGTCATTTAACAGAGTAAATCCTGCTTTTTGCTGAGCATCTGTATGTCACACTGAAATAGAACTCACTATCCAATACATTTTGCTGCCTGAGATAGAACAGAAAATGGTGCTGCCTCCTTACCCTAGACAAGGTACACAGTAACCCCAAAACAGTCAAATTAATTTGACACACAAGGCAGAAAATCCCTTTGCACCACTCCCCATCCTTGTAAATAAAAATAAAATGGCAAAAAGTAAATAATTATAATAATGAGTCAGCGTTCCATGGCAGCGACATCATGCTGCCCAATAATGGGATTGGTATTGCATATCAGTAGAAAGAAGTTGGCAGAAGACAGTTGGCAGAAGACTGCCAACTTACCAGGAAAATATATATGCAAGTAAAGCAAACCACTGTGCTTTTAGTTCATTCTTCTACCCAGGAGTCCTGGTTTCTCTTGCATGGACCATAAAAGGCAAAGACCATCTCTTAGAAGTGTTTGTAAAGCTTCCTATTTCAAGCACTGGAGAGGTAGTGCAGACCAGAACTAGGTAATCTCATTCCCTTTAGCTGCTTCGCACTTACAACTGCTATAAGCCACCATGGCCAACGGTGAGGGATGGTGGGATTTTTAATCCAAAATTTCTAGAAAGCACTGTGGGTGATATCAGCAAAGCTAAGTTCAATGGATCAGTTCTCCATTTAGTGAGACCCTACCCCATAACTATAAAAGTAAATTAAAAGTCACACTGCAAAATGTGCGATGTTATCCTTCATTAAATTACAACTGTAACATAATGTACTTTATAATTAATTTCAAGTAACCATTTATTTGTAACTATAGGTTGTTGTAGGTTTTCCGGGCTTTGAGGCTATGTTCTATTAGTATGTTTTCCTGATGTTTCGCCTGCATCTGTGGCTGGCATCTTCAGAGGATATGAAGATGTAACTATTTGTAACTAGTTACTTCCAAGCAAAGTTCTAGCTATGCACAGCTGCTAATTTTGCATGTATATTTTCTATTTATTCCCAAGCCTTTTTCACAGTCTGATTTTAAAAGTAATATATTAACACATTCCACAGCCACAAACCTGAGTTAGCCAAACCTGGAGATCTAGTACAGCAACACTTATATTTTCTGGGGTTTTTTACATTTGCCCTTACAGTGAATTCTTTATAATGAATTCCTTGTTGTGGGCAACCTGAGGTCCTCTGAGGGTTATTGGACTGCAACTCCCATTAAACATACCCAGCTTAGTTAATGATGAGGGATGGTAGAAGTTGTAGTTCAACAACATCTGGAAAGCCACCCCACTTTAAAAAGTAGTACAGTCCTCCCTTCACATTCACAGGTTTAACCTTCATGAATTTGGAGAGGAAGGGAGAAAAACAGACAAGGTAAAGGACTTTTAAAGGTAACAGATAATTATTCATGGAAAATATGTTTGCACCCCACCATCTTCCACCTCCCATTCCCTTGCATTCCTCCTCACAGGCTTGCCAGGCTTGTGTTTTTTTTTATTATTATTATTAAAAATAAATTTTATTAAACATACAATTTGTCCAAAACACAATCAACAACATATACATAAAAATACAAAATCAAATACATACACATATGCATCTATCACACTTCTATGTATCCTATCTACAACCATATCTACCTTACATACATCACCATACACAACACAACATAATGACAGTACATATACATACTCATTCCTTACTTCTTTTCTTAAATAATCTAAATGGAGATACAATTTCATTTTTCTGCATCTCCTTTACTAACTAACAATACTTCCGGTCATTATCTTCCATACAAACCCATTCTTCTTCCACCATACAATCCCGAACTTCTTTTTTCTATACCATTGAGTGCAACTTTTCTCTTCTTGTTCTCCTGCTCATTTTATTCTTATTTTTACAGTTACTGACTTATCTATGTTCTACTCTGCTTATACTCTTAACTATTATTCTTATCCTATTACCTACTTACTCTAATTCCTAATCAGTCCTATTACACTATTCCCTTTATTACGTCAAATTCATATCTTTTCATTAAATCACTTTAATCATACATACCTATTAATGCACTTTTACCCCACCTCTCTTCCCAAACTTCTCTTAATATTTCCCATTCTCGATTGAATGTTTCTCTCGATTTATCCTTTAAATACAGTGTTAGCTTATCCATCTCCGCCAAGTCGTATACTTTCTGAAGCCATTCTTCTACCTGGGGTGTATTTTCCATCTTCCAATATTTTGCAAATACGATCCTTGCGGCATATATCATGTAGCAAATAGTTCTTGAATATTTTCCTCTAATATTTTTATTTAACCCATCTAAAATATTAAGAAGGTATAATTCTGGGGAAAATTCAAATTTAGTTTTAAATATTTTCTCTATATGTTTGTGTATCTGTAACCAAAAGGTTTTAGCTTTTTTACATTTCCACCACATATGGAAAAAGGTTCCTGTTTCTTGACATTTCCAACATTTAACTATTTTCTTATTTTTATTCATTTTAGAAATTCTAGCTGGGGTTAAGTACCATCTATAATAAATTTTGTAAAAAATTTTCCTTTATGTCATAACAACTAGTGAATTCCTGATTTATCTTCCAAGCATTCTGCCACTGCTTCAAAGTTATTGTATGACCTATATCTTGGGCCCATTTTATCATGTTTGTTTTGATTACCTCGTGTTCCATTTCTAAACTTAATAATAATTTATAAATCTTATTTAAAGGTTTTTCTACACCTGGCTTCAAAATTTTATCAAATTCATTTTCCTCTAAAGTTATCCCTCTATCCTTCATGTCCTCTTTATATCTCTCAGCAAGTTGTCTGTGAAGGAACCAATGAGTTGAGAAACCATCCGCTATCAATTCATCCCTAGTTTTTAATTTGATCTTATCTCCTACTCTTTTAATTATGTCCTTATATGTTAGCCATTCTTTTATTCTTATTTTCTCTAGTCTGTGGAAAGCTTCATGAGGTGAAGTCCAATGTGGTAATTTTAAATACAATTTCCCCCTAAATTTTAACCAAATTCTCAAGATCGCTTTTCTAACATAGTGATCCAAAAATTCTCTATTATTTTTATATTTATCATACCAAATATACGCATGCCAGCCGTAATACAAATTAAATCCCTCTAAACTTAATAATTTTGTATTTTCCAATGAAATCCAATCCTTTAACCAAACTAATGTGGCAGCTTCATAATATAATTTTAGATCTGGCAAACTTAGACCACCCCTCTCTTTTGCTTCTTTTAAGTATTTCCACTTGATTCTAGGTCTCCTACCGCTCCAAATAAATTTACTAAGATCCTGTTCCCACCTTTTGAATGCTTCGTCATTCATCATTATCGGTAAATTTTGAAATAAAAACATTAACTTTGGAAGTATATTCATTTTTATCGCTGATATTCTCCCTAATAAAGATAAATTAATTCATTCCAGGCTTGTGTTTCAAATGGATGCGATTTTCTTTTCCTTTTGGGTGAGCAAAGCCCCTTCCCACTGCTAGAGACAAGTCCTCTCTGCCATATGGCTGTACATTCTGCTATTTAATGGCCTCTGATTGGCCAGGTGCTCTCCTTCCTCCTATCCCTCCTTTTTCAAGATGGCCACCAGAAGTAACTGGAACCAAGAACTCTGCTCCTCTTCCTCTGAGGGGAAAGTACAGTCAAGTCCTTTACCTTGTCTGTTTTTCTCCCTCCATCTCCAAATGCTGGGGCCAGAGGCAAAAGATTGGGAGGTGGGGCTCTGGAGGGAAATTGTGCGGGGTCATTTGTAGTTTTTCCAGTCTTGCAAGGGTTCTGTGCTCCGAACCATCACAAATGCAGAGGGGCTACTGTAAACGTAAAACTGTGAAGCCTCACATGATATGAAAAAATCCTAATTGGTCTTCACATTTTAGGAGGATAAAAGCTTGCATCTTCAAATGTTTTTCCACTGACTCTGACTTTAAAATTGAAACAGTGAAAATAGCTGAGAGGTCAACCAGTTTGCTTCTCGTATATGTTCAGACAGGCTATTCATCATACAGCATCATTCAACAGAATGACACTATTTGGTCTGCTCTATGAAACTAGTCCAGAGATGGAATGAAGTTTTGCTGGATTTAACAGTCTTGAAGGTTCACATCTTTTCTTGAGCATTCATGGTGTGTTTCCATGAGAAAATGCTGGCCTCATCTTGAGAATCCACAGTTTTCAATGTGCACACTGAGTTTTTGAGAAACAAACTGCACAGAAAATATTGTGCCGATTTTAAAAATGTGAATGGCTGAACATGCAAAATCAGAAAGAAAACAGAAACACACTTTGCACTAAATACAATAGGTGAATTTTGCAGGTCAATGCACAGACTATGAAAAATGCCTTAATACTGTGCATATTTTAATGTGGGAAGAAAAAACAGTCTTGCAATCAACTATGAAACAAAGATGGGGAAACAATGAAGCTGTGATTTGGAGAAACTCAACAAAACTGAGAATTCCAAAATGATTTCCTTCTCCACCCCCATAAAGTAAGGAAAAAGAAGAGAAGTGAATTCTAAAGACCTCTAAAAATATGTGTTGATTATACAAAGAAGGAGGTATATCATTAGTAATTCATATAATCTCCAACATCATTAATATAACCATTAAGTCAGGGATGGATAACATGTCCCTCCTGATACTGTCTAGGCTTGATGGGAGTTACAGTCCAGTATCATCTGGAGGGCTGCAATAAGTCATGGAGAACTGTAGGGCTTCTGTTATAGCTGTTCTTGTTAGATAAAAAATGTTTACGAATCCTTCTAACCAATTTTGAAAAATCTTAATATAATTTTTAAAAAATCCTATCTGTTTCAAAGCAAAAACTGAGTCCCTTGACCCACTGTTCTTTACCCTTGGAAACATTATACAGCATTATGAGGGGAAAAATACCCTTTTTTAAAACCCAGCTGTAAAACTGAATTGGAGATCTCTTCCCTGATGATTCAAAGCAGTCAGAGCAAAAGCAGAGGAAGGATCGAATTAATGCAAGATAATACAGAATTAGCCCCAATCCAAAGAATAACTTGCAGTTCACATCTCCGCAATTTCTTCTGCACCACTTCACTTCCCTTAAAGTGTCAAGACAAGCTTCCATATGCTTCATTTATTGATATTATTTTTACATACAGATGCATGCCTGCATCTTATTTGAAAAGCAAGTCCTGGAGGCAGGGGAGGGGATAACAAAAACATTCATTCCATGCAAAAACAAGTACAACCTGGCAATCAGAATTTGGCTTGGTGGGATTTTTTTTTAAAAAAGAAGAATTAATTGATAGAGTTACTAGACCATAACTGTCTTATTCTGCCTTCTACATCTTGCCTCCCACCCTTTTATAGTCCCACACATAGGAACCTCATGTGGTCAGCTTCCAGCAAACTTTTCTTCCAGATGAGAAAGCAAGCACTGGGCCTGAGCAACGTCTGGAGTACCTATTATCTCCCTGTCCAATAATGAATCCATTAACAGGACGGAGGAAAGAAATAAATGCATTAAGAGGCTTAGGAGATAACAAAGAGAAGCATTGCACAGTCTGTACCTGACAGTTCCTTTCAGTTTAACCCAGGGCTACAGCACCAGGCAGGGATGGGGGCAAAAGAGAAATATATTAGCTAATTGGTCCTATTTTATAATTCCTTATTTTATTAGAAAGACAGATGTGCCTTTCTTTCTCCTGCTGTTCATCATCCCCTTTTACAGTTCCTGTATCTATTATACTGTTCTGAGGGTCTTTTATTTAATAATAATAATCTGTTTAATTGAGAGTCACTCTGGTTTAGTGATTTGAGTGTTGGACTCAGTCTCTTTGATACTAGGGTTCAAGTCTCTTCTTGGCCATAGAAACCCACTCATTGACCTTGCACAAGTCACACTCTCCCAGCTTCAGAGTAAGGCAATGGCAAAACTTGTTGGGAAAACCCTGGGATAAGTTTGCCTAAGGGTCACCATAAATTGAAAATAACTTGAAGACATACAACGATGGCTCAATTTTGCCCCCCAGTAGCTACACCCCTGGTCCCATATAGGAATGTACAAACTGGCAATCAAGGACTTAAATCTTTATCTCAACCTCTCTATGGAGGAAGTCTCTTTGTCATTAAGAAGACCTACCTCTAAGTATGTATATAGAACATTGTATTGAAAGTCTGCAGTCCTACACCTTACACTCTAGGAGTAAATCCCACTACAATAAGACAGACTTGTAATCTGATATTTGTTGGTGGTCTGTGATCTGAGTACTAAGTAAGCCCCATTTAATTCAGGAGATCTAAACAGGCATGCATAGGATTCCACTTTTAATGCTCCTAGTGCACCATCAATTGAGAGCCAGTGTGTAGTGATTTGATCATTGGACTATGACTCTGGAGATGAGGATTCAAATCCCCACTTATCAATAGAAGGCCACAGGATGACTTTGGGCAAGTCATTCTCTCAGCCTCAGAGGAAGGCAAAGACAACCCCCCTCTGAACAAATCTAGCCAACGTAGGCTTGCCACAAGTCAGAAATGACTTGAATGCACACTTAGGGTGTGCTTTCAACTCAAGGTTGCCACAAGTCAGAAATGACTTGAAAGCACACAACAACATTTTTGTAGGTATGTTATAAATAAAGAAATAAGAAGACAAGGAAAGTAGAAAATCTGAAAGACTAGCAACGGGCAGTACAGAACATCAAGGTTAGTCAGACAAGAAATGCGTATTTTTTAATTTATCTGGTTTATTAAAATATTTCTATCCCATGCTATATCCAAAGATTTCACAATAAAATACAAAAAGGACAATAAAAACATTTTTTTAAAAAATATAAAATAATAAACTGTGAAACAGAAAAATAATTTGCAGTCTAAAAACATGTTAAACTGTCTAAAATCACTGTAAACACTGTTCTGCAGCAGTTCCAACACGGAGATCAGAGAGAAGAACATTCTGATGCCCGCATATATTATTCCATGTCTGGATCCATTTCAGTTCACACGTGCAGGGCTGGGAGGAGGTAGAATGGCTGGGTGTGAATTCTTTATTTGTTATTTTTTATGGTTGACCTTGCCTCAAAAACTCAGAGCATATGGTAAGGAAAATAACAGCAACAAAGCAATACAGAATCAGGCAGTAGCTTGGAGTATCTTTAAAGGGCTTTAGTATGTTTAAAAAAAGATGCACTTTGGGGATTTTCTCCCCCAGGTCCAAAATTACAGTCCCACCTCCATATTCACAGGTTTGACCTTCACGAATTTGATTATTCTAGGGGCATATGCTTGCTCCCCACCCCCATTTTCCTCCTTCCATCTCTTGCATTCTTCATCCCACCCTTGGCAGGCTTGTGTTGAAAATGGCCAGGTTTTTTCCCTTTTGAGTGAGCAATGCTGCCCCCCACTGCTGATGGCATGGCCTCTCTGCCATGTGGGTGCACATTCTGTTGTGTATTTGCTGCTGATTGGTCATGTGCTCTCTCTACTCCTACTTCTCCTTTCTCAAGATGGCCTCCAGAAGTAATTAGAACTTCAAAACTCCCCTCCTCAATGTCTGAGGGGAAAGTAACAGTAAACTTTTAGGTTTTTCTCTCCCCCGCCCCCCAACGTGGGGGCCAGAGGCAAAGGAAGGAGAGGAGGGAAGCTCCGAAAGGGAATGAGTGTGGAATCACGGGGGGGGGGGTAGAGTTATTCACATTTTTTCCACTTTTGTATTTTTTCCACTTTTGTATTTGAGTCCTGTGCCTCAAATCCTTGCAAATGTGGAGGGGCTACTGTAATTTAATGGGTACCATATACTTTGATTTGTAGGCAGTGCCACCACTGGTTGCTTCTCCCTGGCAGCGAACTGTCTTGGGCCTCTCATGGCTGCAGCCCAAACAACCCCGTTTACTCACAATAGCAGTCTTCAGACTCCACCCCCTCATGGCTCTGTTTGTTGTTGTATACTAAGTCCTTCCAACTTACTGCAACCCTAAGGTGAACCTATCATGGAGTTTTCTTGAGGTTTATTCAAAGGAGGTTTGTAATGGCCTCTGAGACTGGAAGAGTGTGACTTGCCCAAGACTACCCAATGGGTTTCCATGGTCAAGCGGGGGTATGAACTCTGCTTTCCACTTTGTCTCAAAAAAAGAGCAACAATGTTCCCAGAAGCAGAAAGTTGGGTCAAACCAAATTAAACCCAGTCCAGATTGCATCATCCAAAATTCTGGCCACGATACTGTGCTGGCTCTCCCACAACACATTATAATGCTTGATTATTCTGTTTAAATGGAAAGAAACAATCCAATATGGAAGGATCAAGTTATCAGTTAGCATTTTCAGCAATTGTTCTAAATGGAAACATCTGCTTTCTTCAACTGGCTGTTTTAAAAAAGGAAAGCGCTAAATTCACTCCCATTCTTCCAAAGATAAGAAAACAGCCACATCAGTGACATGACAGCAAAACCTTCCTTTCTTTCTGAGCTTGCCTGTTAACATACTGCTTTCTTTTTCTGAGCTGAAGAGCCATCATATCCAAAGGGCTGAGTCTTCGGAAGTGCCATTGTACTCTTTACAACGTCAGATGAAAAGAGCACAATGGCCTGCTAAAATATTCTGAGATATAAGAGCTTGTGACATGACTGCACTTGGAAAACCATGAACAGTTTGATATTGCAGAGCTAGAAAAGGATAACCCTAATGATCAAGTGGCTGGAGTCACATGCCTACCAGGTAATGTGAGAAAGTTCAGGGCATTTCTAAAAGAAAGAATAAGAGCAGGGGATGGGGTGGGGAGTTTTATGAACTTTTGAATTAAGTGGGGAAATGCTTCCTGGTCAATGAAAATAATGTCCCACAAATTCAAAATTTGGAAAACTGCAGAATAGAAGTATATGAGTTCAGGCTTCATCTGTCATTTGACCAGTGAGAAAGGTACCTACATACAGATTATACACATGCACACAAACACACACCAAGAAATGCATAACTAGAAAAGAAGACAGAAAAAGATGAAGATTGGCATGTGCTAATTTTATACTATAAAATGAAAAATTGTAAGTAATTACTATGATTTAAATGAAAGTACAACTTCCAATTTGGTCAGGTACTCATCAAGTACAGAAGCAAAGTAAATGTGTCCCCTGAGAAAGGGGACATCATTTGCCCTCCTAGAAGCAGAGAGAGCAAACAATGCCATCAACATTTTGCGCTGAAAAACAAGGTAGGAGGGGAGGTGCAGTGAGAAAGATTGTAAATCACTTCTCTGTCCTACTCCTACTGTCTGTCAACCATGAAAAATGGTCATGTAAGGGATACTTTTTACTGTAAACACATCACTATCAACTTTTTTTAACTCAGTGAGAAATGCTGGGGATCCAAACAGCTTTGAGGTTAAAATGAAGGAGAAGGCATTAGTGACATTAAACCAAGGGTAGGGAAAATGTAGCCTGTGGGCTGCTTGCAGTCTATGCACTCTACTTTTGCTGCCCTTGAATCCCCCCATCAGTCCCCCAAAGCACCTCAATCCAAGTCCCAAAAGTTTCAGTCTCATTCTCAGGCATTTTTTATCTGAAAACCACACAGAAAGCCCCTAAATATGTCAAAAGGTGCAAAACCCCCATTCAGTCAGAATGCCCACCATTCCCAAATAACCTCTGATTTGTTGGAGTCCCTCTAAAAATGGTGGCAGGAAGTGATGTGATGACACTTCTGGTCACCATTTGAAAGGGATTCTGAAGAAAAACTGAGGCATTTTGCCATACTCTGGGTGGCCTGTAGGTAGATATGGGGGGGGGGGGAGAGAAGTGCCTCCACATAGTTGCTCACTCCTGTTTTAAGATTTAGCTCTCTCTTATATTCCCAGTCTGGACTAGGAAAAAAAGGCAATTAAAGTATTAAAGGACCTCTCCAGGCCTCCTGCAGCAGTGCTAATCTGAACTGCCCTTTCTATGTTTACTTCTGAGTAAGAAGGGGGAACATGCTAGCTATTTTTTCAAAATAGCACATTGTTAGCCTAGTTTCTGATGTTCCCTTCTTTGCTATTTCTCTTCTGGCAAGCACATAAGCAAAGCATTTATGAAAAATACAAACAATGTGCACTAGCTTATGGAGGTGTTTATGACATTCCTTCTGATTTTAACTCCATAAGCAGCAAACCAGAACCAAGACATTAGGAATCTGCCATTCTCCAGTCTTCTTTTGTGGACTGTTTTAGCAATGAATTATGTAAGGTGAAATAACTTTAATTCCTTTTTATTTGTTCTTTTCCTCACAGCACTATTCCTACATTTTGCTATCAACAGTTGAGTTCTTTTGAGTCATTTCTGACTTATGGCAGCCCTAAGGGAAACTTATCATGGGGTTTTCTAAGGCTAAGAGTGTGTGATCCACCCAAGTTCATGGGTTACCATGACCAACAAGGGAATCAAACTCTGGTCTCCAGGGCCATTATCCAAACCTCAAAGCACTACATCACACTGGCTCTCTTCCATGCACAGTACATATCATAAAAAGGAATCTCAAAATCCTAATCTTTTTACACATGCTGTACATTTCAGAACACAAACACACAAAATTAGGAAATAACAGTCGTATAAAATAGTGCATGCTCCACTTCCAAAATCAATTTTTTAAAAATTTGTGACAGTAAATTGAAAGGAACTTAAAGCCAACTCTTGCACCTGGGTTCAACCAACACACAACAAGTGGACTAGGATCTTCTCAGCAGTGGCTCAAATTTTGCAGAATGCCCTCAAGAGCATGGAAAAAATACTGTTTTAAAAAATTACGACTCCCAGATTGGCTATGCTGGGTTGGAGACTTTGTAGTTCAATAAAGTAACTTTTCCAAGCTCTGATATCCTCCATAGATGATGAACACTTTAACATGCCTGACATGATCTTGCTTGTTAAAAAGAAAAGCTTTTGAAAACCAACTGTTTTAGTATGGTTGTTTCTTCTGTTTCTCTGTAATGAGCCTGTGCCCATTTCTCAGCCATTTGTTGCTCTCATGGAATTGTTGCCTCTTAATATACGGTAGTTTATAACTCATATTCCCTATTTGTGACAACATATATTTCCAATTTTGTTGTTGGATTTTGTTGTTGGACACATTGTGTTCTGTTCAGAGAAAAAGCAGGATATGAGTTCTAAAAACACAGAGTATGGGAGCACAGAAATTTGTTCAAACCGACTAATTTAATAAATTGGATTTGCATAATATGCTTGTCACATTACAGAGATTTCAGAGTCTGAAATATGATAATCTTAGCAAAATTTTACTTCTTCCTTTCCTTCTACTGTTGCAAAAGTCAAAGTTGATATATTTCATTTAAAAATTATATAATCTGGGTGATTTTGCTTCAGTGGTTCCCCTCTCCTTCCCCGGTTTGTTTCTGGTCAGATGAGATTATTCCCTCTGGATATTGTGAGGCATAAAAAGTAGCAAGTAATGCCCTTAAGGTAGATCATTTTGATGCAAGGTAATCTTGACTGTAGCAGTACTCAGACCCTTGAATCTTGCACTCACAAAACCTCTTTGCTACACCTACTACCAAAACCTTAAACAGCACTCCTGTGTGAAGAATTTGCATTTATAGAATTCTGAATCCTGTTTTGAAACAAAAGGCAGATACAGCTTTGGTGAAATGAACAGTATAAAATCTCAAGGCTCTCAAGGCCAGTTCTTTCCCACACAATTTAACAACCCACAGTAATGCAATAAAATAGTCAGGAATACTCATTCATACCAGCCTAGTAATCTACAGAAATAACAGTTGTGGGTGACAGATTCAGAATGTGGCTGCTAACTTTCATCACTGTTTGGGTGACAAGCTTTCATTAGTTTAACCAACTGATTGGTTGGTATGGAGGTCAGTCTTAAGGGATGATGTTGTGAGTTAAAAGACACATTTGCTTACTTTTTGAAGATGCTTTTGTTTGAGTCTATTATTCTCACAGGTAATCCTGGAAAAGGTCTTACAGAAGGGCTTTCCTATTAACAAAGTTCTCTTCTATTTGCTTCAGTCCCTGGAAAAGAGTACTTGTACACTTTTATCTAAATGCAATCTGTCAGTCAAAATTGGTTGCTGATTAATCATCCACTAATTCTTTAACCAGTTGCCTTCACTAGTTTTCTTCAAATGGATATAACTAGAATAGGACCTTTGGAATTAGAAGACCTTTCTGAGATAGCACAGCAAGTGCTGCACAATAATATTTAACAGGCTTCGCTTTAGACAGTGTTTGTTGGGTACCAGGAAGGATACATTTCCTCTGCTTTCAATTGCTGTGTCTTCCCCGTTTGCACATCTCTCTCTCTCTGCTTTTTCCCCTCCCATATCCTCCCACCTCTATTCTGTCTCCCACTCTTTCAGAAAATGATTGCCCTTGTTTATTTACCTTATGCTGAGAATACACACACACATCAGCACACATGATGGCAGCAGTGCCTGCATTGTGCACCATTTCTCATTCTCCTCACTCCATTTTCCTCCCAACTCAGACATGGCAGTTCTGCTTCAGTGCCACTCCCTGGAGAATCACACAGCAAGCAGCAGCCTTGACTTTAGGCTCTTAAACTTTAGTAAGTTAAGAAACCGCAAGGGGAAGCAGACATGTGGGCTCAGTCGGTCATTTTGAAGGTCTCATTGCTAGGGCCTTTTCTGTTCTCTCCCACTCACCATGTTAGGGCCAGCAACATGTGAAAGTGAAAGAGCAGGAAATAAATTCCAGTGGTACTAATTTGCCCAGTCTGGTGACAACACTGACATCTCGATTCCAACATAAATGGGTATGCGAAAAGCACTTGAGTAGTGACAAATTTGGAAGCACAAGTGTTCAACATGACAGTCGTCACAGCCGCAGATACACCAAGAATCTGAAAATCCACAGGAAGTGTCCATTTTCATCTCCAGAAGGAACAGAATCTATAATAAAACTAAAAGGTCATAATTACTTACTCAAGAACAAGCCACCCCAAAATACACTTGTTTGTTTAACTAATTAAAACATTTATACCCTGTCTTCATATGAAGAACTGAAGGTGGCTTACGATAAAATTGATTTGAAACAATAAATAAGAACAACAGTTTGAAAACACTAAAAATATATTAAAAAATTTATCAGCTAAAACCAGACAACTTTAAACTGGTTAAAGGCATTTAAAATAGTGCAACCATAGCAAATGTGCAGCCTGGATAAAATCATTTAGGCCTGAAGACTTTACTAAAAAGCTACGTATTGACTTGGTGAGAAGTTATACCAACACTGGCTTCCAAGGGAAAGGTATTCCACAATTAGGGTGTCACACAGAGAAGTCCTGCTCTCATGTCCTCCTACACTGTATTTCACCTACCATTGTGAAACAACGGATCCCTCTCCAATTGACCTCAATTCTCAAGAAGGGATATAAAGGGAAAGGTTCTCCCTCAGGTATTTAGGTCCCAAGCTGTTTAGGGTTTTAGCTCTTATCTCCAGCACCTTGAATTCAAAGCATACTGGCGGCCAGCATAATTCCTTCAGAATTTGTGTCATATATACAAGCAGGAAAATATTACAGTTTAATACAATGCTGGCAGGTATACGAAGAGGCTAATAACCTAAAGAAATTGTGAGAAGAAAGAGGAAAGGCTTCTGCCTCTGGAATCCTGGAGAAACTTTAAAGAGGAGTTTTGAGCAGTATCCAGCAAAGAAAGAGAAGACAAACTGCTGCTAGGGAAAGCCAAGAAAAGGAGAAAACTTCGAGCTGAAGATGAGCCTAATGCTGGCTGGGTAGAATACTACGATTACACCTTCCCTAAGGACGCTGCCAATCAGCCAAATCTCAAACTGCTCACAATGGCTAAACTGTGGAAGAAGCAGCAACAAGATGACAATGCAGGAATAGATCCAAAGAAGGATGCTGATGAGAGCAGCCCCTAATAGTACCTTTGAATTCCTCTGTCAATTTTGTATAGAATTTTTTTGCACTCACTACAACAAAATTTTCTAGAAAAAGAATGCATGTTATATAATTTCTGAATAGAGTTTCAGCCATCTGTCCAGCTGCTGCATTTTGCAATAGTTGCAAATGCTGAGTCATCTTCAAGGGCAGCCCCACACAGAATACACTGCAGTAGTCCAACAGGAAAATTAGTACTGCATGGACTACTGAGACTAAGTTACCTCTGTTCAGGCAAGTATGTAGCTGGCAGATCAGTCAAAGCTGGTCTCAAGCAATCCAAGCCACAATTCTGTATGGGACTCCAATGACAAAGATAGATCTAGAGACCTTTTCGCACGGCATTTCCGATGCGAAAGGGCCCCTTGAGCGTCGCACAAATGAGAGAAGCGGTACACATGACGTATTCAAATTTGTGTGACGCTCCAGGGTCTGACACAGACCACACACACATTTTTTCATTTTTGGCTTGAAGCTGAAAATGCTGCACAGTTGCGCATCGCTCCAGGGCCCCACATGCACTTACCTTGTGTGCGGAGCCTCGGGAGCTGGGTCAACCACGCTTCTTGTCTCAGTGCAGCCTGGGAAGGTCCCAGGCTGCACTGCGAAAGAAGGAGATGGGGTTCTTGCGCGAGCAGGAAGTTTGTGCAGAGCCGAAGAAGCAGGGAAGCGACAGCCTCTCTCCGGAGGCTGCTCGCCTGAGCACTGTACCCCAGCGCTGAAAATGGGTGAGTTGTGGAAAACTCCTAGGAATACTCCCAGACTATGCACCAGCTTCTTTAGGGGGGAATCTAACTCCACTCACCTACCAAATTCCCAGACTCAAGAATGATGGATCCACAGACCCTCCATTTTATCAGAATTCGGCTTCAATTTATTGGTCCTCACCAATATCATTAGAACATTCACTGCTCCTTTACAGCCCCAGGTGACTCTGATGATAAGGAGAAGTATAGTTGAGTGTCATCAGCTTACTGATGGGACTCAGCCCCCAAACTCCTAATGAGATCACACAGCAGCTTCATACAGATACTGACTGGCACAGCAGACAAGATAGAACCCTGTAGTACTCTACAGCACAATGACCATTTTGCTGAACAGGAATCCCCCAATGACAGTCTTTTAGCTTTACAACAAGATTAGCACAAAACAATATACTGTTGCCGGGAAAAAGCAATTTCCCTCAATGGCTACTGAGAGGACTACAATTAAGTTTCAGAGAGAATGGGGCAGGGGTTGCGCGGGGGTACACAGATGACATCATCACTCCCACTAATCAAAAAGTTCTAGTGCTTCAACCCTGGGAACTCTGGCAGCATTATACTATTAGTGAAAGGGTACATATCTTCAAGCTGGTTTCCTTAGTAGCTCAGGATCTAAGGCCTTGTGCAGTTTTTGATCACAGCTAGTGCAAACAGATGCTCTGTATACCACAACAGTTTGCACTGACACAGAGAGATTCTATTTATTTATAACACTTATAGACTATGTATCTTTAAAACAATTCAAGGCACCAAATATTACATATCAAAGTCTAAATCATCCAGGTCATCATATTTCTGATTTCCATGTACGGTTGTGAAAGCCGGACACTGAACAAAGCTGTCAGGAGGAGAATCAACTCATCTGAAAATGTGGTGCTGGAGAAGAGTTCTATGGATACCATGGACTGCTAAAATGACAAATAAATGGATCTTGGAGTAAATCAAGCCTAAACCCCCTAGAAGCAAAGATGACTAAACAGAGGCTGTCATACTTTGGACATATGAGACAAGGTGACTCACTGTAAAAGTTGATAATGCTTGCTGAAGTAGAAGGCAGCAGGAAAAGGGGGAGACTGCTCTACAGGTGGATTGATTCAATCAAGGAAACCAACCTCCCTGAGTCTGTGAGATATAAGTGGATATAAGCAGGGCAGTTGATGACTGGGGCCCTTGCAGGTCTCATGCGCAAGTCAAAATTCATGTGAAAGCAACAAACAACTAAAGAATACAACAACAATAAAACATATAAATTACAATACAAGCAACTGAGTTTCACACAAGAGGTACAAGTTACTCCGTACTTTGTTTCCATCCTCTATCTGTTGCCCATTCAAGAATTCCAGGAGAGAGGTATATGCATTCTCTTTTCATATGGAGACAGAAATCAGATACCACCTTTCAAACAGTCACAAGAAAGTACAGATTTAATCTCTAGTAGCCAAGCCTATTTTCTATGTATTTTTCCATTAGTTTGCAAAGTGTTTTACATTTTTACTGTGATTGTTTTATGGTGCTTGTTATTGGTGAGGCAAGCTGTTATTACCATTTTGCAGAAGAGCAACTGAGGATGAAACAGTGTCACAGAAACATGACGTTTCAGGGACAGCTACATCCAGTTGTGTCATGCAAAATAATTAACAGCCTGTTCTATTTTTTCCCAAAATGTGTACATGTGTAAATGTGTCCCACCAGTTTCCCCTCACCTAGGGATGTTTGCTGCCTCCCTGTCAGGATCCCAGTAGCTGGTGAAGTTGCTCCCCCTTCCCCCATGACTGGCTGGTCTTTCCTCCAGCCTCTCAGCAACAGCTGTACAGACAAGTGGAGTGCTCGATGCATCTGCACCCACAGTTCCTCCCACCCCAGCTCTGAGATCCAGTCCTTCCTTCTCCACTGATCCTCTCACCTTTCAGCCCTTCTCAGCTGCTCATCTCTCCCTCCTTCTCCCCTATGCTACTCCTTCTTCTTTTAAACTTCCTAGGTACTGCATCTTTTTAACAGTTTTAACAATGGGGCCCTGATCATGACATAGTCATCCTTACAATACCATTGATAGCAAAAAGGAAAATAATGGGCATCTACAGAGGCTTGGACTTTGATCTAATAAGATCTAATTTACATCTCCATAAGTATCACTTGAAGCTTCACCTACTGAATGTACAAGGGGTATTCATAGGAAAATACTGGATTGAAGGTGACACAAAATTTATGGCTTAGAATGAGGACTACTTGTCACATAATCACTTCATATTACACTCATTAACTGATGGAACATGCATGTTTGAAGTGATGGTGAGGTAGAACTTGTACTTGAGCGAAGGAATGATGCCTAATAAAAATGAACCTAACATCATCTGGATAGCCTCTGTTGGAAAAAAGAAAATTTGGAATTATGGCTTTTCATGAATGTACTTAAGAGAAGTGACTACTTCTGACACAAATGGACTTATCACTGGTTTGTCTTTAATTTGCCAAGGTCAAAAAATAGAATGGAGTAACAAAATGGAGTTAGAACTCTGATAACCAGTGGCATTTATCTTCTTTTTTTTAAAAAAAAGTATCTGTGGAAATGGACTTGGGCCTTTGTATAAAGACAGTATCACTTTCTTATTTTAAGTATTGCCTTTACCCAGTCAATCTCTTGATACAGCTGGTTTTAGCACTTTGTTCTGTCATGCCTCAAAGGAAGGAACTGCCATTGCCAAGAACATACTGAAGAACAACATTAAAATTCAGATATCCAGACTTGTGATCTTTTTTTTAAAAAAAAAAAAAGACAGTCCAGGTGACTGCACAGCAACTCACTGCTGTTTGTCAGGGTTGGAACTCACTGTTCTTTCTAGCTCATGCTGACTAGTATAATAGTCTTCTTGAGCTACAATGATAATAATTTTATACCTTTCAATATAACCCTGTCATCAGGAAGGTGGTTTTCAAAGCTATCATGCAAAAAGGACTTGTTCTATCTCTTGATAATGTTGCTGCTGAAATGCAGCTCTACATTAGAGCAGCCAAGTGAAGACTCAAGAACCAAACAAGGAGAAGGCAGTGAAATAACCCTCTTGACCTTAGTGGCAGAGCACAAACTTTGAATCCAAGTTCAGTCCCTGGTATCTCTCCAGTTGAAAGCAATTGAGCTGCAGGTGAGAGGAAGGCCTCTTTTTGTCTGAGATCATAGACAGCCATTGTCAGCCAGAGTCAGAACTTAGACAAGTTACTTTTTGTGGCTACAATTCCCAGATTGATATTATTTTCCATCAATGTGGCTTCAGCTTTTGGCAAATAACCACATCTAATTCAGAGTCCAACAGCTCCCACATACCTCAGTTATAACATGGCAGCTCTGATCTGATACGAGAATGCTACGTTATAGACTGACAAATTCTCTGGCCTGGTAAAAGGCAGTTTCTTTTGTTCTATGTCAATGTGTGACTTCATGGACCGACACATTTGCTGCTAGAGGCAAGGTAGGAAAGGCCTCCTTGCATTATGATATAATAGCACCAAAGGCTGATTACGCTCTTTTAGCATTGAGAGAAGAATAAAACCACAAGCACAGCTCCTCTTATGTAGTACAGTGACACCTCCACTTTTGCAAACGGTTGGGGGTACAGAACCCTTTCAAAAGTAGAAAAACCAGAAATAACCTTCCCAATCCCCCTCCCATTCCCTTCTGGGGCTCCCCTCTCCCATTCCCTTGCCTTTCGCACTCTGGGGCCAGAGGCAAGGGAATGGGAGGGGGAGTTCCAAAGGGGAGAAGGAAGGTGCATCCGCTTGCCTATCCCTCAATTCCCTTGCCTTTTGCCTCAGTGCAAGTTCTCAGTGCTGGGGCCAGAAGCAAGGCAATGGGAATGGGGAGCTGCAGAGGGAAGAGGCAGGCACACCCATGTGCCTCTCCCCCTTTGCTTTTTGCCAGGGTGCGTTTGTCTTCCTTTTTCACCCAGCAAAAGGAAAGGGGGGGGAGACATGCTCATGAATAATCAAATTTGCAAAGGTCAAACCCATGAATGTGGAGGCAAGACTATAGTAAAAATACAATAATTAATTGCCTAGAACTCTGTAGCCCTTCAAGACACATATGTTCAGCTGCATCAGGCAGATAATTCACTTTGGTCAATGCAGAGATGGCAAATACTAAGAGCTGAAAGGGCACAGTGGTAGCATGCTGGACTTAGCATGGCTGCATGTTCCATGCCCCCACTCCTGAATTTTTAAAAAATTTCAACAGCTTTTTAACTCTAGCGCAATAGTCCCTTTAACCTGCCCTCATGCTTTTTAAAAATCCTAGCATGCCTCCTTGCCTGCCCACTCCCACTCCTTCCTGCCTATCTGCCAATCTGCCTGGCTTGGAAAGCAAAAGGCAAAAAAGCTGCTGCTAGCAGCTGGTTCTCTGAGTCTATAGAGTCAAAATGTGTGAGTGTAGTAGTCAGCCCTGATCTTCCCCCCAGAGCCTTCTCTAGTGACCCAGAGAACCAGGCAGTCAGAAAGGCAGCTAGATGGAGACACAGAGAAAGAAAAAAAACAGGGGAGGTGTACAGGAAAGAAGAGTAAGCAAGTGAGCTCTGATGCAGCAGCTGTAGCAGTTTTCCTTCAAGAGGTGAGAAGAAGGGGAAGAGGAAGCCAATTAGTTATCTTGCCAATGAGATTGTACTGACATGCATTGCTGCCAGTTTGTGGCAACAAACCACATTGGACAAAGCACACCAACAAATTTTGACAGTAGATAGTTATTTTGTTGAGACCTCAGGAAGACTTGGGGAGTTTGAAGATTCACAAAAAATAATTTCGGGCCCATCCTGCCCATTGACCACATCTTTCCCACTCTAGGCCTAATGGTAGGGCTGGATTTTCCCATTATGAACCCTAACCAGCTGACTCTTCAATTTAAACTGTTACAAAAGCAAGATCTCTACTTTGATGCATATATTGCTGGTTAACTTTAGGAAGATTCCAAGACCACAGCATCATTTGGACTCTAAACTATAGGAAATACCTTTGGTTTGACCAATGGCTCTGAAAGTGGGCTTGGTTGTCGTTGCTACTCAACAACTGAAAAAATGCTGAATCACATCTGTCTAATAAAATGCAAAGAAGGAAAGGGGAAAGACCATAGATGGAAAAGAGTGAGCAAGACAAGATAAATAGAGTATAGGCCAAGCTTCCAAATTACCATATACAAAGGACAATCTCAGAC
Organism: Ctenosaura bakeri; assembly: GCA_948474755.1. Classification (NCBI taxonomy): domain Eukaryota; kingdom Metazoa; phylum Chordata; class Lepidosauria; order Squamata; family Iguanidae; genus Ctenosaura; species Ctenosaura bakeri. Next base: position 800,709 of record CAOLHI010000311.1, read on the forward strand.
AAAGAGTAATATAACAGCGTCGAACACCTTTTCTTCTCATCAGACTAGCACACCCAGCTAGCAAGGGAGAAGGCATATAGCCAACAGCCAATGTGAAGACAGCACAAGGTTAAACACTGTCAGTCAAACCAGCTGGACATACTGTGGCTTCTGACTAGGAGGAAGAAAGTTTAATGCACATACATGAGCAAAATACATAGTCTAATATAGTATAAAACAATCATTAATTTCAGTCTTACAGCAGATTTTAGCTTGGTGGAAACACAGAATAGAAAGACACAGATATCAACAGTGTACATCTTTGGAGTGATCAGAACCAGACCTTGGGAAAGTTACATTTTGAACTTCGTGACTCATAATATCTTATCCTTTATCCTCCTTTACGATTTGAAACCAGAATAAAAGCTTTTATGCTCCATTCCCTCCCAGACTCTGTCCTTTCCTGCAAAAGGAGAAGCCAGAGATTTCAGTCCTCAAGATGCCAGATATTTCTAAGCCTAACCCCAAGGCCCTTAAGCCTGGATCAGGACTGGCAGACCCTGAACCTCTCTTGGGCGCAAGATCAGAATACTCATTCCTAAAAGCAATCCTACAATCCTTGGAGCCAGTGTGCCAATCACAAATTCTTGCAGAAATAGAGACATGCTAATTGCAGGCCAAAAACCTATCTGTGTCAGGACTCTGACTTAGTAAGATGTAGCAATAGCAATAGCATATGTATTTCTATACCACTTATCTGCTAAGTGCTCTCTAAGTGGTTCACAATGTGTTACCTAATTGCCCCCAACAAGCTGGGTACTTATTTTACCAACCTGCAGAAAGATGGAAGGCTGAGTCAACCTGGAGCCCGGCAGGATCGAACTGACAACCTTGTGGCTGCAGTACTGGCATTTAACCACTGAGCCACCAGGGCTCAGATGTAGTCTGAGAGGAAGCTTTAGGAGTGAGACATAAAGGCTTTCAGTTTGATCTCAGACCTTGTAGGAACATTTCATCACTCAAGGTTTTCCTACGTGGTACAAAATCTGACCTGCTTTACTATTCTGGCCCAAAGAACTCCCACTTCAGGCATGAATACAAGGGCTCTTCTTCCCTTGGCCCTTTATCTGTCCCTTTGAAGCCCCTCCCTAAACTGCAAACCCCAGGATTCCATAGGATGTTGAAAGTGGAATAATAGCACTGTAACAGTCTAGTGCAGAAATGGTCTGAGTGAGCATGCATCAGTTATAATCTAAATGAACGAGATTCATGGACTGCGTAAGGCAAAGTCAAAGACTTTGAACGGACTAAGAGTCTTTGCCTTTGCCTTACGCAGTCCATGAAATAAATTTAAGGGTCACAGAGACTGACTGGCAATGACATTGTTCAAGAGTCTATTTCATAAATGATTTCATTTTGACTTTTACAAGTAGATTACAGGTATTACTCGAAATATTTCTTGCAGACTAGAGTTTTTTCTTTCCTTTGTAAGCTAAGAATTAATTGTTCTGACTTGCAGTCTCACTATTATTTATGAGGGAATTCTGCTTATTTATTTTTTCAAAAAAATCAATAAAAATGTAAATTAAAAACGTCTGATATACAAATTGTGTGCATGCACAAATGTGTACACAATAAAGGGCATACAAATAATCGTCAGTAATGAAAAGGCCTGCTTCAAAAAATACTGAAAGGAATCAGAATGGAAAAGCACAATGAAGAAAATACACTATGTTACACCACAAGAGGCACAGTTATCTCTTCCATGTCATTCCTTTTCCCTCAACCCACATCTGCCTTTGCCATTAAACCTTTCCCTGTACGTCTCAATTCCCAAATGATTTTTAATACTAATTGGGATCTGCCCATCCCTCTGACAAAACAAATAAATAAACAAACAAAAATGGATTTGAGTCATAAGAGTTCTGTAAGAGCAGCATGTACAAGCCCAAAACAAAAACAAAACAAAACAAAAGATTGTAGCAGCTTAAAGGCCAAGAAGTTTACTATTGTGGGATAAGCTTTTGTGGTAGGATCGCCACATACAGAAACATCCCATTCCATAACATTCTCGGACTAAAACCTTAGACCAGAGAACGGGTCGTTCTGATGTCAGAGAGCAGACTTCCTGTTATGTTACAGGGTTGGGGCAGGCAAGGGTTGGGAATGGGGGCCAGAACAGCTTTTGAGCTAGCTGGTTGTTGAAACAGACACAACAGACAGTGTGGAAGATCAAAAATAATTCATGTAGACTACATTAATAATTGTTTGTTTTATATTAGAAATTTGAATAAAATGATTATTAAAAAAAAGGAATAGACACAAGAGCAATTACCAAGAAACTGGGTGAAACCTAACCATGTCATGTTGCAATCTTGAGTAAAGGTGGAAAATACTTTGCAGTGGCCAGGAAGGCAACAAAATACCTCCAGCAGTTGTAGCCATTCCCATTGGGAGTCAATTCTGCACGGCCTTATCAAAATCACATAAAGTACCTGGGTGAGAGCCATGATGCTGCCAAGCCCTGTGCAACAAAGAGGCTTACAAGTTATGCTATGGTCTATGCCATGCCTTACTACAAATGGCCCAATGGGGCCAAGTGCTCATTCTCTTTCCAGTCCCTTCCACTTACTCCTGGCTTTTTAGCAAGCTGACACTGCACAAGCACAACTCAGATTCCAACATCTTCAAGCTCAGCCAGCAAGGTTGGGTATCAGCTCGGAATGGGTAATCATTAGATGCCAGACTTTAAAGCCACATCACACACAAACATCAAATGCCCTCCTTCTGCAGTGCTGCTTGCTCTAAAATTTGTCTTCCTTCTCCAACACTCTTGAGTATAGTAATAGTATAGTATAGTAATTCACTGAATCTTCAGCTGACAGCCTGAGATCTGTCAGCTAAATATATGAAGGGATGTGATGCTGAGGAGGGAGCAATGCTTTTCTGCTGCTCCAGAGACTAGGACAAGGAGCAATGGATTCAAGCTGCAGGAAAGGAGATTCTATCTGAACCTCAGGAAGAACTTCCTGATGTCAGAGCTATCCAGCAGTGGAATATGCTGCCTCAGAGTGTGGTGGAGTCTCCTTCTTCGGAGATTTTTATGCAGAGGCTGGATGGCCATCTGTTGGGAGTGCTTTGATATGGGTTCCTGCATGGCAAGGGATTGGACTGGATGGCCCTTGTGGTCTCTTCCAACTCTATGATTCAATGATTCTGAGTCTAACCCTGTTTTTGTGCAATAAGATCTACTTCTTCAAACACAAGTAATATAATTATTAGCTGGCATGAACATGCAGAATCACATAGTCTTCTCATATCCAAGTGTTTGGTATACGCTTTGTGGAGAGAAAGTCACCATGTCAGTTAATGTGTTGTAGTTTTTAGACTTGTGTGAAGGCTCAAATTCAAATCCCTACTCAGCCATGAAGTTTATTAACAGTCTTGGCTTAGTCATCTTATCTCTATAGCTAGCCTGCCTTGGAAGGATAAAATAGGAAGAAATGCATACATTTTACCAATAGTGTCTTAAAAAGTGGGATGGAATGCAAATGTTATCCATAAATAAATCTATATCCCTGGAAATGAGGGCTCAACTTTCTCTTTGTACATTAATATACTATTAAAACCAAGTTATATCTATGTAAAAATGACAAAAAGAGGGTGAATTTTGTGGGCCTCTCTATATCATATAGTGCCCCTCCCCCCAGATTTGAAGCACAGGAACACAGCTCATAAGATAATTTGTTCTAAACAAACAATTCCTGATACATCACAATAGACACCAGTGAAATGCATGTGTCTTGGAACACAAAAGGCAAGGAGACAAATTGAAAATTGATCTTGCTGTGGCTGCACAGACTGCAAGAGTGATTTCCTAGCTGTGCTTCTGGAACTCTTTTTCTCCCCATCTGCCCTTTCTTCTCTTCGACTTCCCTGCCTATTTTTACAGCTATTGTAAACCAGAAACAAAGACCTCTGCCAACTCCTTCCATCACTGCCCCCCCAAAAAAATCTTTATCAACATTCGATTAGAGAATCAGACTCTTCAGCCAAATCGTTTAAGAGCAAAAGCAAAAACGAGAAAACTTTAAATCTCTGCAGTATACAAAGAAAAGATGATGTTGGTAAGGTAATCCTATGTATCAATTCATTCTTTGGAATGTATCAAAGCAAAGAAAAACTGTTTCTGGACTACATCTTCCAAACTTAGTGTTGCCAGGTTTTCAAAACAGCAATAAGAGGCCATTAAATTCATGATATGAATGGTTGACAATCAGGAAGCAGCTATTTATAAGTTTGTGTTCTATCTATATACCAAACGAAACTATTGATTTCAGTTAACTTCCCCACAGATTTCTCTGTACAATTAACATACTGTCCACATTCGAAAACTGCATGTTGCACATATTTCTGTCTTTCTGAAGGGCCCACACCCAATAATACAGGAATTTTGGGTATCTTGTTCAGTCTATATAAAAGGAAAAGCTTTCCAACACTCAAATTGGAGATGTCCCTTGTAATACAGGACACTTGCTAGTCCTATAATTCAGAAGCCTTCCAGCATTCAAATAAGGATAATTTTTTGTAATACAAGACACCTGGCAATCCTATGCAGAATTCACCAGACAATATGGTCCATGGTGGTGCTAGCTGGGGATTCTGAGAGTAAGGCCCTTTCCACACGCGAGCGAAGAAATGGGGGAAACCACACTGAAACGGAGCTTACCTGAGTCTGTCGCCACGTGGAGCAGCGCGTTTTCGCTGCTCCACACTCCTCGGCATCCGGCGGGGCCCAAAATGACGGCTTACGACTGGCAGAGGCTCTCCACCAACCGGAGAAGCTCGCTAGCTGGAAAGTCCACCCCCGGCAGAGCTGCAGGCACGCCCTTGCGCACGCCTGCAAATCCACACCAGGTGCTGCGACGGGGCTGCACGGTCGTCCTTTTTAAAGACCACATGAAAAGTGGTTTTCAAAAAGCACGCAGCGTCGCCACTTCCGGGCGTCCTAGTATGGATTGGGCGTGGAACTACGCAAAAACAGTCCAACCCAATCCACTTTACGGTGTAGACGACCTCTGCCAGAGGTCGCTCTACACCGTTTTTAAACCCACGTGTGGAAAAGGCCTAGGAGTACAAAAAAAGGAATTTTTCTGAGTTCTTTTATAGATATTTATGTAACCACTTCAAGAAGTACAAAAGGGGGGGTGAATATGAAGTAGGGTAGACAAAAAACAGGCTGGTGAGGAATGGGCATGCTCAGGAAGCTTACGAAGGGTGGCTGACTAATAGCTGTAGCGGGGACCACAAAAACAGGAGGGAGATGACAAATGGAGTATTCTGGAAAAAGCCATTGCATGCTGGCTGGGACAATGAATAAGCAGATCACTATAATTAAGTACAACAATATTGGCTTTAGAAGAACAATCGTAGCAACCCTTAGTAATACCTGGTAGAGAAAAAACTAGTGAGTGCCAAGAGTTCTTGCAGAAACACCGTGCAAAGTTTAATCTTGCCTTCTACAAGATAAGTAGGTTGCCCTGATTTTGTATAGGCAGTTCTGAAAAGCTTTGCAACCATAGACATGCATCATCCTTGTATATGCATCCAAAGAGCGATTCTGAAAAAGATCTCTCAAATACAATGCAAACATTCAGATCTGATTCCAAATCAAAGAAACTGAACCACCATATTTCTTCTAATTCAGTGCTTGGAAAAGTTACTTTTTGTATTACACCTCTCAAAATTCCCCAGTCAGGATAGTCAATGGTCTCACAGATGTAGATATTAATGTTTTGACAGCAGCCACAAGTTTTTCTGCTCAGCTATGGATGATTTGCTAACTTCATCTGTTCTTAAATGTGTTTGACTAGATCGTGGTTACATAGTGATACCTTTGTAAAAGTTATTTGAATTATGTTGCCTTTAACATCTTCTCAGAAACTTCAGTCTGTTCAGAATCTTCTTAACTGGCTGTTAACTGAAGTCAGTTACAGGAAGTGTGTGACTCCTAAATTCCAGTAGTTACATGGCTATCAGTTTACTTCCAGGCACCATTTAAAGGGCTGGTTATAAACTATAAGTTTGAAATGACTTAAGAGCAAGTTATCTGAAACATCACTTCCTTTCACAAAAAGTTGTAAATGAATCCCATAGCACCTCTGAGAAAAAAACATTTCTAATATAAATTTTCATGGACTCCAGTCCACTTCATCAGATACTCTAGAATAACCCCCTCCCTATATAACTTTATATACTATGTAATCTTGATTTTACAATCTTTGTGGTCAATATGAAACATGGATTAATGAATACTCACTTTTTTTTTTCTCTTCAATTAAGAAAGGATGTCAGGACACATTCAGAAAAAATAGGCACCCTCCATGAGATTCTGTTTGTTTTGCATGTTGACTTTTTCCCAAAAAATGACATCTGTTCATCTGTATGAAAAAGTGTTGTTACACATATACATTGGGGTGGTGCTGTTTTTCTTGCAAAAACCTTTTTGCACAATGTTTTGCACAATGTACAAATGATTTTTTTTTCAAATGAAATTTTCCCAAAAGTCCAGAAAGGGGAAAAAAGCGCATTTTTTTTCACAATCATGTGCAGTGAAGATAAGACTTGGGAATTTTGCTGGTTTTGCACATAAGAATTAAAGTCATGAAGATTTATGTCTCCCATACAGAAAATGACAAAAGGACACAGCAGGTTATCTGATACTGAATCAGACTACGAGGCCATGTCACTGCACAGAGTAACAGTGCTTTCAAGGAATAAAGATGCTGATAAATTGCAACTTTCTGCTTGAGATTGTTTTGGCACTTTAAATAAATCACCATATACAAAATTTTATTTAACAAAGATAATGATGATTATGAGGGTGATGGTGATGATGATGATGATGATGATGATGATGATGATGATGATTGTATGGACAGTTACTTCTACTTAACACTTTTTAGATTGTACCCTTACCGCAGAAAAAGTTCTGTTGAATATAGTGGAATTTATATCTCCATAAATACACATAGGATTGCAGTCTTCAGTATTTAATACTTTTAGCTTGTGTACAGTTTTGTGTACAGCTTCATGCAAGCTTCCCTCATTTCATCCTGAATAATCCCTAGGGAAATAACTACTGCTACGCTCATGAAGATGCAGCCCAAGACATAAATGCTTGCTCTGATTACATACAACAGGTCTTTTTTCATATGTCACCACTCTGGATTCCTCTCTTCAGTGGTCTGGGCCCAACTTGCCCATTTCTCATTGCAATCGTGAAACATATGTCAGATGGGAGCCTGTCTCGACAAAGAGATCAAATGTCCATGGGAGGCATTTTAATTACAAGGTCATTCTCATTAGAAAGGTCACCAACTTTCAGAGCACTAGGGCAAAGTAAGATTAATTACACTCCTTTATGTATTCATTTCACTAAGTTCATTTATACAACAATGAAAGTACAACAAAAGGGGGAAACTGCACACAATTTCTAAACTTTCATTACTCTTTGGTTTCTAAACAAATAAATGAATGAAGCTACTCAATAAAAGGAAACCAAGATACAAAAAAGAGGTTAATTTCTGGTGAAATTCAAAGGCAGGAATATCACACAAATTTATTGGGATGTATTTGTATACATTCTAGAATTGCATATAATTATCTTTGTGAATTTTTCAGGTGTCTGGATTGTTGAACACATTTTTTTCCTTTAAAATAAGATTTTGCAAGTTCAGAAAAACACATATTTTCATTAGCAAATTGTATGTGGCTGTATATTCAGATCTGGGAGGTGGAAACTGGAGAACTATATAAACAACAAAAATTTTGACAATGTCAACTTCCATTGCTCACTAATTTTCATCCACAGTTGCTCTCCTACCTGAACAGATGTGCTATATATGTGGAGAAGTAATGATACCTTGTTCATGTAAAGAGACAGATGTTGAAAGAGGCTAGATCTTCCTTTTTAACATTTCATTGATCTATATTTTCGTAATTCAGCACCCAATTCTAAGCTACAAACTGTTAACTGCTCCACAGAGGTGTTAGTGGGAAGGGAATAGGGAAAAAAGGTTACAATGTGCACAAAAACTGCTGCATCAAGTAATCCATTCTCTTAACACCCTTAAAAAGCAAAGCATCTGGATTTCTGCTATGTGCAGAAATGATGTACAGAAAGAATTGTGCATTTCTATTTTTTGCTGTGACAGGATTAACTGAGCCCTGTACATGTTAGGCTTTCGTACGTTTTAGCAGGTCTCCCACAAGACAAATGGGCAGACGAAAAGACTTCAGATTTTAAATGCAAGGCCCACAAGGGCAAAATCAAAATGTTGAATTTGGGCCCAGAGCTTCAAGAGACTCTCCAAAATCCCATCAGAGATCAAGAGGAAAAGAACTGGTAACCATGGGTAACCATTCTCATCTTAATCTCAGTTGAGTAAAGGGGAAAGCATCTCCAGATTAATAGCTAAAGTACTTGGGGATTAGGGATTAAGGGGAGAATCCTGTTTGCTAGGATTAAGAGGGCTGGGTTCACATGAAAACCTCAACCAGCAATTGCCTCCAAATAAATAATGTTTTTCATTTAGTGAGGGGAAAAATGTGGGGGGAATGTCAGTGGGAGGGCATCAAAACTCATCAAAGGTTTGGAAAATGGAAGCTAGAAGGAGAGGTTAAAAGGGACAGAATGAAGAGACAAAAGCAGATATAAAATGAAGGACGCATACACAAACATGATTAATAACACAGCAGATAATGTTTTATTTCTATGTCCTTTGCCCAGCATAGGGCGCTAAAACTAGACTGTGCCATTTTTATGTACTGTTTTGAGCCATGATGCTGTATGCCACGTAACCTTAATGTGCAGAAAGGCTTAGTGTCTAGTTACAAATGTAGGCTGGCAAATTCGTCTCTGCAAGTGTTATTTTTCCCCAGTATATTACTCTTGTGCAGCTCACCAGATTTGCTGAGTACTAACATGCAGAACTGGGTGAGACTTCAAAAGATCAACTGATCCTCCAGATGGGAAACAACCCCATAAACTGCCCATGATCAAACCACAGAAAGGAATGAGGAAGCTACCATACAGCTAGACAGACCACCTGCCTCACTACTTTTGACAATGACTGGCAGTAGGTCTCCAGTAGCTCTGCTTAAACATGCCAAGGACTGAAACTTGAAACCTTCTTTGCAGAACACCATGCTCTACTACTGATGCCACAAGCAGAATATAGTCCCAGTAGGTGCATTACTGGGAGATCCTTTAGAATAGGGGTGAGCACGCATGCAGGGGCACCTTTTTAACCTAGGTGCCCATCATCACCAAGGGCTACACTGGCTTGTTGGTGGCACACTGAAAGTAATACAAACAAATAGAAAAGGGCAGGGTGTCAATCACAAATGTATAAACCACAAAAGACCAAGAATGTAAATAATGTAATGACAAAATGAATGAGAATAATTAAAGTTACCTTCAATATTATCCTCATTTATTTTGTTATTACATCCTTTACATTCTTTATCTATGTTTTTAGATGGCCTTTTAGGGTTTATGTTGCAAGTGGAGAAGGCAAACTGATTTGCTATCAGTTTGGACATATTTGGGGTGACTTTCAGTCTGAAAACCGTTGGAAAATTGGGGAGGCAGGGAGCTTCACGGTCTGTAGAGCCTCATGCAGCCTCTGAACCACACTTTTTCACTGTTCAGGAGAATTAAGGTCTTCTTCCCACTCCCACATCCCACAAGTTAGCACAAAAAGTTGAAATATCTTATTTCAGGAAACTGAAATAATATCACATTTTCAGTTAGGTCAGATTTTCACAGTCCTTAAAATGACAACTTTTACAATAGAAATCCAGAACATTTCCCTAGCTAGTGGAGTTAGTGCAGTGTAGAGTATCATCTCTACAGAGTAGTTCTACAAATGTTATTGTCATAGATGTACACGCCATCTATAAATTTCAACAACAATGATATAACAGAGAGGAGAGATGCATTTTGAACTTTTTTTCAGATAGAAAAGTTTAAGGGATGCTCCCTAAATTGTAGCTTAGTCCAATGAGCAACTGTCCCCAGACTTGTTCAGAGAAGATCAGAGAGCGAACAGATCTCTGCATTCCAAGATCTAAGAGCCTGTCTGAAAGCTAAAATGGGATAGGCCAATTCTTTGGAGCTGTTAAAAAAAACAAAGCAATAACCTTTGGGGACTGGTACAACCTGCGATAGACTTTGGCACCTAACCTAGAGCACAATAAGCAAGAAGTCCAATTACAAAACACCAGAGCATCAGATATCTCATTGCTTTACAGAAAAGGAGCAGCAGCAGCAGCAGCAGAAGCATTTTCCAAACTGCTGGACATCCTGCAAAGTGAAGAACCCATGAAGTTTCCATCCATTTGCCAATTTCATTCTCCTAGAATGCCAGAAAGGAGAGATGAAAATGACATGGGGCCTTACTTAGGCTGTCATATTACTTTGCTGTATGCCTATTTGCCCTGTGAATATAGCTAAGGAGGAATGAAACAAAGAAGGGAGAGAGGGAGGGAGGGATAAGATGCTGCTGCTTGGTACACTTGAGAGCAGAGAAATAGAGAAGATGAATATTATAGCTAAAAGAGGCAGGTCTTCATTTTTACCCCAACCTTGCAAATTCAAGTTGTAATGTTCAGACTTTGACTTGGCCTTAATAAGAACGTATTTCAGTTTGACTCTACAAAATCACACCATAGCCTTGCAGGTGCTATTGCGGACGTCTCCTTTCTCTCATATGCAATTTGAACAATGCACCTACTTCATACCAAAGGAGAGGAAACTGCAGTCTTTGGGCCTAATCTGGCCCATCAAAGTTCCCTATCTAGCCCACTCATTATTTGGTGACAATCCTCCCCTCCACAATCCCCTTCACCATGTCACAGACCCCTAGTGCAGAGGGATTCTCCTAGGTATCACTGTTCAATTGGGAATGTGAGAGGCTCACAGGGGAATCACATTATTATATCCATCATTTATCAGAAATAACAGTGGAATATCTCCTTATGTCATTTTACCTTGAAAGACTGGATGAGTGGGTTATCCAGTCCAATATAGTCCACATTTTAAATGTAACCTTTTAAATAACTTAGGGTCAGCACCTGGCAATAAGTCTAGCTTTCATGGGTGATCTCCTAGCATAAAATAAGCATACAAATTCTCCAGTTTTGTAGAGCTCAGATGCAAGCAAGAAAAGGGGTCTGCATAAATATCCAGGTTACCTAGTAGAGCAACACCTTACTACAATTTACAAGGATTAATTTATTTGTTGTTGCAGCTTGCAAAGACTCTCCAGCAGGTCAATGCATTTATTTAATTACATTCCTCCTTTCCTCCTAGTCATTGCCGCAACAAGGCTCACACTGTGTCCTGCTCTACATCCACCTTTGGAAGCAAGTAGGCTAGAATAAATGTCCTTTGTCTCATCTCTCTGAGATGGAATAAACCCTTCATAACACTTCAATCAAAGACCAGCCCCTTTAGCTAAGGCCATTTCTGCAGTATACTCTTATAGCATGATTATTCCACTTTCAACATCCTATGGAATCCTGCAGTTTGCAGTTTATGGAGGGGTTGGCCAGCCCCTCCCTAAACTACAAACCCCAGGATTCCATAGGATGCTGAAAGTGGAATAATTGCACTATAAGAGTGTAGTGCGGAAATGGCCTAGGTCTTCTGTCTGAGTTTACAAACAGAAAAATATGTTCTTTCTCTCTGTGTGTTTCAGTGGTAACGTATGAGCAAATGTGGTAATGCTTAATGAGATCACCAAGGGCTGTCCCTAGGCCTCAGGTTTTGGCCTTGAACTCTCAATGCCTGGGACTATCCTGAACTGGAAACTCTAAAATAAACGATTATCATTATTGAGTGAGGTTCACTTAGTATGCAATACTTAGAGATTCCTTACCTATATTGATGATACTGGTGACTTCAAACGTTTAAACTGAAATAGCCTCATTTCCTTTACTTTAACCTGCTTTAATATAATTGAGATTCAAAAAAAAAAGAAAAAGAAAAAGACTTTCAACATTCACTGAAAGTACTTTCTACTTAATGAAGATAGAGATCAGAGAAATCATGAAAGAGCTATATTCTCTGTTAGCAAACAATCACAGTTTCTTCTAATTTGCTGCAACCCTTTACAAGTCCAGTCTGGGGAGATCCTACTCTTGTGTAAACATACAGATACAACTAGTACAAAGAGTGGTCATACAGAAACTGGAACCAGCTATTCCCATTAATTAGGAGGAGCATAAAAAACAGCAGGAGGAAAAAAAATCAATCTAAAATATTCATCAAAAAATTAAATGCTGTATTTTAGGAATTGAAGAAACCAACTGACTAGTCTCTCTGAAGTTGCCAAGGATATTATATACTCCTGATAACGCATTGCTGCCAGGTGAATTCTTCACCCACAAGAGAACCACACTAGAAGGTCTGCATCAGTTTATCTCATTTTCAGCACAGAAGCCTGAGGGCATGCAATGTTGATGTGCCCAGGACATTTCTGAAGATCACCTCTGGGGGGGAAAAAAAGATTCATGTGGTGGCCATGATTCCCAGGCTGCAGAAAAGCTACCTCTTTCTTTTGTTCATACTTCTATTGGTCATAAAATAACAGGGACTCTAATAACAGGAACAAAACCACTAGATTGTACAGACACAGAGGCACACAAAACTGGCTTTTTGCTTTCTTGCCATCCTCTCCTGAAATTGTTTGTCTCAATATGAGAATACTCAAGTCATTATTCTATCTACACTGGACAAGGTGCCAGTATTTCACATCACCCATCAATGTAGAATATTATAGCGGGGGGGGGACCCCTGTAAAACCTACCAGGAGTAGTGAGGATTTTTGACAGGATTAAAAAAAAGATATTTCCCAATCCCCACCAAGAGAAACTTATAGACAATTTCACTACACCAAATGTCAACCTAACTAAGATTCTTACTAGTTAATCCAGACTTTCCCCAGGGATTTCAGTCTGTGATACTTGAAGATAGTAGTAGATTCTTCATTCTCTCCTGAACACTTTAGGTTGTTTTTGGAATCAGGGATACTAGTTATAGCAGAATAGATTATTTTATTTTATTGTGTGATGTAGTGCTTTAAGCACTGAATTAGGATTTTGGAGATCATAGTTTGAATCCCTGCTCAGTTATGGAAACTTATTGGGCAACCCTGGGCAAGTCACACTCTCTCAGCCTCAGAGGAAGGCAAAAGCAAGCCTCTTTTGAAAAAAAAAAAATGCCAAGAAAAACCCAGGTTTGCCTTAGGTCACCATAAGTCTGAAATGACTTGAAGGCACACAGCAACAACAGCAACAACAACTTTCTCCCAGGATGGAATTCAGGACATCTTACAATAATTTTCAGAACATAAGCTAAATCATTAGTTTACAAAAGTTAACTAATATTTCTGAAGTCCTTTCATTTTAGCAAGCACATCTGGTTTGTATAGCACTGATCATACCAAAGCTAGAAACTACAATGCTGATTCAGGACATGACGGTCCATAAATATTTTAGGAATCACTGTATCACATTGGAAATTCCTTTGGGGTAGTGTGAATGCAGATGTTTTCAGAACTAAATAAGAGAAAGTGTCCTTTTCCAGACGGTTTGTGAGGATATGATGGAGTATTAAGCAAGGTCTCAGATTTGGACAAGACTGACATCAGGTATCTGAATAGCTGAGAATAATAAGACATTAAGTAGTACCATTTTAAATGTTAGGGATTATTTCTCGTGTTAGGAAGTATTAAGAAAGGGGTCGAAAATAAAGCTGCCAATATTGTAGTGTCCTGATACAAATCTATGGTGTAACCACATTTGGAATACTGTATATGTCCCGGCAAACAAGAAAAACTGCAGAAAAGGAGAACTCAGATGAAAAGGAGGTTGCAGGAAGTATTCTGTGAGAAATGCATACACTGTTAGAACGTTTTAGCTTAGAATAAATTAAGTAAAGTGGTGCAGGCAGGATAGAGACACATAAAGGTTATTCACAATGGAGGAAAACAGGAAAGAGTGTGAATATTATTCTTTTCTCTTTTCATTCTCAAAAGAAGGAACAAGTAATTTTAGCCCTTTCCTTCCCATTGTAAGAAAGTTTTCAAAAGCTATGCAGTTTTCAAAAACAATTCCAGTTCAGGGCTCATGCTGAACAAAATGTGCACTTTTTTTTTGGCATAGAAAATAGCATTTTATGCACAGAAAACAATATTTCTGTTCAGCAGTATTATTTTCAGCGCAGAAAATGCTATTTCCTACACAACATATCACATACAAATTTCGTACAGAATAAGTCCCAAGTACAAAGATTCTCATTGGTCCAGGTTTCTTCTCAGGATTTCCCAACCCTTGGGAAACACACTGTTGACTATTTTTGAATATTCTTTCATCCTATGGAAAGAGAATTTTTCTCTGCCCTTCAGCTGAGAACTATACTGGAGTCTGTTGCTGTTACACTATGTTAGTATCTCCAACTTAATCTCAATAGATTCAAACATTGGTTTGCAGCAGAGCAAATCCCTTTGGAATTTTGACACATTTATAAAGATGTTTCTGTTTGCCCAGTATTAGGGTTCAAATTGTTGATTTTGTGGTCATAGTAGGTCAGCATGTCCTCTTCCCAGGAAACCATCTGTGTTCCTCCCTCCCATATTGCTACCTCAAAGTTTTTGCCTGAAATTTCAAAGTTTTGCAACATGGCAGAACATCTTCAAACATTTCTGATGGGGTGAAAGTTCTTCCATTCTGATTTTCCTAGTTCTTCCACATTAACATAGAATGGAGTCAGGAGCATGGGTAGCTTTAGAGCTTCTAAGTCTTAAAATATTCAGCTAATTGGTTTATTCTGGCATTAGGTAATTTATAGGCCTACATACTAATCTCATTAAAATAAGGCATCTTTTGTTCCAGTTAGCAAAACAAAAACTAGAACAGAGAAGTCTCTCTTCCAACAAGTCACCATCTGAGAAATTGGTATGGTTAAACAAACAACAGCTATGCACCACTTTTAGTTGGTACTGTGATATGGTTTAGAACTAATCAGAATATGATGAACAGGGAACAGGAACTCATCAAGTAGTTATGCATTCTCCAACAGCAGTACCCTGAAGATTCTTCCAAGCAATAAGAAAACCTATACTAATTGCATGAAAATCCTTCATATATGTTCAGTGTATGCACAATCAAAGGAGCAGAAGGTAATTTTGAAAAAAAAACACTATATCTTTGCATTTTTTCTAGACGAAGGAAAGGAAACAAGCACAGCTGTCTTCTATGGGAACTAAATGCTGATCAAAACTTATCAAAACATCAGAAATTCTACTCCTAGGATGCCAGCTATATAAAACTGTTCATGACAGGAGTTAGGAAGGCAACCTTAGGATATGATCATTTTCGAAAGTCATCCTTCCTATCTTAAGGTATTCATAAGGGTATGCAACAACTGCCATCACTGCCCTACCCTAACTATTACAGTTGCCATTCACAACCATACATTTTCCACAGATACCCTCTGGGGAGTGGAACCAAAATACCTCAACCCTGCTACTCCATAAGTGATTGTCTGCTCCAGAAACACCACAGAACTTCTTTTTGTCTGCATAAACCACAGTGTTCTTCTGAAAAAATACCAAAGGAAGCCAAGGCAAGGAAGTCAAATGGTATGTGTAGTCTCATCATTACCAAATGAGTCATTTCTATCTTTCCTCTTCTACCAGTAGAACAAAATGAGTAAAACCGAGACATCAACCCAGCTTGTCAGATAAAAGTTTTGAAATAATCTGATAGCCAAAAAGCCCCCAGGATCCATTGTAAACCCTAGATAAAGCAAGCCAGCCATATGATGGGATTAACCTACTGTTTCATAGAATCATAGAATCATAGAAATGTAGAGTTGGAAGAGACCACACGGGCCATCCAGTCCAACTCCCTGTCATGCAGGAACACCCTCAAAGCACTCCCGACAGATGGCCATCAAGCCTCTGCTTAAAAACCTCCAAGGTAGGAGACTCCACTACTCTCCGAGGCAGCAGATTCCACTGCCGGACAGCCCTGACTGTCAGGAAGTTCTTCCTGAGGTTCAGGTGGAATCTCCTTTCCTGCAGCTTGAATCCATTGCTCCTTGTCCTGGTTTCTGGAGCAGCAGAAAACAAGCCCCCTCCTTCCTCTACGTGGCATCCCTTCAAATATTTAAACATGGCTATCATGTCCCCTCTTAACCTCCTTTTCTGCAGACTAAACATACCCAGCTCTCTCAGTCTATCCTCATAGGGCATGTTTTCCAGGCCTCTCACCATTTTGGTCACCCTCCTCTGGACTTGCTCCAGCTTGTCAATATCCTTCTTGAATTGGGGTGCCCAGAACTGGACACAGTATTCAAGATGGGGTCTAACCAAAGCAGAGTAGAGTGGTACCAGTACCTCCCTCGATCTAGACACCATACTCCTGTTGATGCAGCCGAGAATTGCATTGGCTTTCTTGGCTGCCACATCACACTGCTGACTCATGTTCAGCTTGTGGTCTATGAAGACTCCTAGATCCCTTTCACACGTACTGCTATCCAGCCACGTGTCCCCCATCCTATATTTCTGTATTCCATTATTTCTGCCTAAGTGTAGGACCTTACATTTCTCTCTGTTGAATTTCATTTTGTTCGCCCTGGCCCAGCTCTCCAATCTATCCAGGTCATTTTGAATTTTGATCCTGTCCTCTGGCATATTAGCAACCCCTCCCAATTTGGTGTCATCTGCAAATTTGATGAGCATGCCCTCTATTCCTTCATCTAAGTCATTGATAAAAATATTGAACAGCACTGGGCCCAGGACAGAACCTTGTGGCACCCCACTAGTCACTTCTCTCCAGGATGAAAAGCAGCCATCCGTGATCACCCGTTGGGTTCGGTCGGTCAACCAATTACATATCCAATTAACAGTAGCCCTGTCTAGCCCACATTTTACTAGCTTCGATGCAAGAATGTCATGGGGAACTTTGTCAAAGGCCTTACTGAAATCGAGATATGCTACATCCACAGCATTCCCTTCATCTATCAAGCTAGTAACTCTATCATAAAAAGAGATCAGATTAGTCTGGCATGACTTATTTTTGAGAAATCCATGTTGACTTCTCGTGATTATTGCGTTGTTTTCTAAATGATTAGAAACTGAACGCTTAATGATCTGCTCCAGGATCTTTCCGGGTACCGATGTCAGGCTGACTGGGCGATAATTATTTGGGTCCTCTTTTTTTCCCTTCTTGAAGATGGGGATAACATTTGCTCTCTTCCAATCTGCTGGAACTTCTCCTGTCCTCCAAGATTTCTCAAAAATTATAGCAAGCGGTTCCGAAATGACCTCTGCCAGCTCTTTTAATATCCTAGGATGCAATTCATCTGGCCCTGGAGACTTGAATTCATCCAATGCGGCCAGGTATTCCTGTACCACCTCTCTACTTATTAAGTGCCTCATTTCCTCTGCTTCCTCCCCTGCTCCCCTACCGCCAGGTTGAGTGCTTGTATCCTTCTGGGAAAATACGGAGGCAAAGAAGGTGTTAAGTAGCTCTGCCTTTTCTCTCCCCCCTGTGAGTAATTCGCCATCTTCTCTGCGTAGCGACCCTACTGTCTCCTTCTTTTTCCTTTTGCTGCGTACATATTTAAAAAAACCCTTTTTATTGTTTTTAATGTCTCTGGCCAGCCTAAGTTCGTTCTGTGCTTTAGCCTTTCTGACCTCCTCCCTACATCTCCTGGCTACTTGCTTAAATTCTTCTTTGGTGGTTTCCCCTTCTTCCATTTCCTATACGTGTTTCTCTTAACTCTTAGCTCAGCTGAGAGTTCTTTAGTCAACCATTCTGGTTTCTTCAGATGCCTTCCATTTTTCCTCCTTATTGGCACAGTTTTAGACTGTGCCGTCAGTATCTCCTTTTTAAGGAACTCCCATGCCTCCTGAACTCCTTTCCCTTTCACTATTCCTGACCACGGAATTCCAGCCAGCAGCTCCCTAAGTTTACAGAAGTCCGCTTTTTTAAAATCTAAGACGAGTGTCTGGCTACCCTTATCTTCTCCTTCCCACTGAATGCTAAATTCCAACAGGGCATGGTCACTCCCCCCTAAAGATCCAACCACTTCTACCTCATTCACAAGGTCATCCCTGTTGGTCAAGACCAGATCTAGAATATTTGATCCCCTTGTGGCCTCTTCCACCTTCTGGACCATGAAGTTGTCTGCAAGACAAGCAAGAAACTTGCTGGACCTTGCTGTCTTGGCAGAGTTTGACTGCCAGCATATATCTGGGTAATTGAAATCTCCTATTATTACTGTATCTCTCCTCTTTGAATGTTCAGTCATTTGGTTGAGGAAGGCGTCATCCAAGTCCTCAGCCTGGGTTGGAGGTCTGTAGTAAACCCCCACCAGAATATCCCTATTGTTTCTCGCTGCCTTAATTCTTACCCAAATGCTCTCTACCTGGCTTTCTGGGTTTAAGCCCAGGATCTCTTCACAGATGAAAACATCCTTGACATACAAGGCTACTCCTCCTCCTTTCTTGTTTGGTCTATTTTTACAAAATAGGCTATACCCCTCTATTCCTATATTCCAATCATGAGACTCATCCCACCAGGTCTCAGTGATGCCTATCAAATCGTATTTATTTTCTTGTACTAGGAGTACAAGCTCATCCTGCTTGTTTCCCATACTCCTTGCATTAGTGTAGAGACACTTAAGTCCCCAGGCCCTTCCTGCAAGTCCTGTACTATTGTTTCTACTCCTCCCGCCATTGGCCGCTTGTACTACTTGTCCAGTATCATTTGGGCCTTTTCCCCCTGTGTTCTCTGAGTCCTTGCCCTGAATAATATTGTCTCCCTCCCCAGTGGATCTTAGTTTAAAGACCTCTTAATCTTCCTTGCAAGACTGTTTGCAAAAACATTCCTGCCCAGTTTTGTGAGGTGCAGCCCATCCCTTGCCAGAAGCCCATGTTCATGGAAATTCAGGCCATGTTCCAAAATTTCACATTGTAGTGAGATAGTAACAGCCCATGAATGATGCTGGTGTTGCATGGCAATTTTGCTCAAAATCAGCATATTCCAGATGGTCATTTTCCAAATGCAAAAAAAACTATACAACATTATTTGAATATTTTGAGATACGTATTAAGCATGCCCAGGTAGTGCAGTGGTTAAATGCTGGTACTGCAGCTACAGGGTTGTGAGTTCAATCCTGCCAGGCTCCAGGTTGACTCAGCCTTCCATCCTTCCTCAGGTCAGTAAAATGAATACCCAGCTTGTTGGGGGCAATTAGCTAACACATTATAAACCACTTAGAGAGCACTTAGCTGATAAGCGGTATAGATACACATGCTTTTGCTATTTCAGTATACGGGCTGAAATTACACTACAGAGTTCAGTATGGATCTGTGTTCAAAATCTGCCTTTAACAACATGGAACAGTTTACACTCATGCCATCTAGTTCCAGTCTATAAAATGGCCATGCATTTTCTGAGGATTGTAAGAATAAATGAAATAAGGATTATGAAACACTACCCTCATTTCAAATGTTCTACATAAATATTAACTTACAAGCGAGACAGTTATACAGCCGCATCACATTTTGACACAGCAAACTGATGAATAGTTAATACACCATCTTAGAAGTCAGAATACTAGATTGTATGGAACAGTATTATTACAAGCTACTGCACATGATGAAAATATCTTTTAAATGACATTTTCTATGATATTAAATACAAAGTTGCAAGTTGTTACATATCAATAAGGCACTCAGAATGGCCCAAATTAAGGTTTTGGGCACATGGCTTCTGGCATATTGCATATTAAAAATGCACTTAGAATTAAGCTTTCTTTATTAACAAGTAATATACGCAAATATATTTATATGTATAACAACATGAGTGTATTGTGTACCAATTATAAAAACCAGAGATCTGTGGATGTATACTATACCTGCTTGTATTCTGGATGAATTGCAACTTCTGCCAAAGAACAACCTCCCTCCCTGCTTTCCTTGAGTAATATATGGTTCAATGATTGCTTTTATGATGTAGGACAAAATTGTGATAGCTAGTAAATTTCTGTCTGCCTCTTGTGTCTGGAAGCCAGATTATTTGTTCTACTTGGATTTAGAGTTTACTAATTTTATTGCACAAGGAAAACTACCTAGTCAAAAAACCTATGGCAAATGAGGCATTTTTGGTAAAAACAACTTGGTGATAATTGTATACTGCCAGTAAAATTTTGTTAAACAACATATGTAGATCTTAATATTTTTATATTTGAGTTCTGAGTTGATACACATAAATTACTGCAAAGTTGTAATGATATTCAACAGTTTACCAAATCATATTTAGTTTGTGTTTTACATTTTAAAGGATTATTCAGAACTTGGAATTTTACCAGATTTTGTTTGTTTTTATTTTTTACTACAAATTCTAGGATTCCTCAGAAAGTATGGGCTGGCTGGGAGATTCTGGAATCTTTATTTCCTGAATATGATGTCTTCCAAACCCTATGATATTTTAATAGAATTTGCTTAACCTGTTCTAATTATGTACACAAAATCCCAATGTCCACATTTTTGTCCATATTTACTTCCCAAAGAACTTGTTTCTTGTGGAGCCTCCAACTAGGACTACAGGCTTTCAATGGCTCTATCCAGCTGCTGAACACTCTCTGTGCTCAAGGAACCAGTTTGATAAAGTCACAACGATAACAAAACTCTTCACAGCTGATGGATGCATTTTGCTTGAGCAATATGTGGGCCTCCCAGATGTTGTCAGACTGCATCTCCTATTATCCCCCATCACTGGCTATGCTAGGTAGGGTTGGTAGAAGCTGGAGTTCCATAAAATTTGCAGGAGCACAGGTTAGTCACCCTTTGCTCTTTGGGGTATGTTAGCAAGCATCAGACATCCACAACTCTAGACAGTAACCATGGGGGCAGATAAGATAAAGAGACAGGCAGGCAGACACACATGTACTGATCTAGCAAAGTGCAGAATGTAGAAGACAAAGCCATTTGTGAAAGCCAACCAGCAAATAAAATCTCAGGGTTCTAAACATCAGAGACTCACCACTGCCTGAAGGAATTCTATGTTCTCCAGCACATCTCTAAATTTTCATCCCAACTCCTAAGCATAACAATGTTAAGTGACTACAGAGCGCTTCATAGATTAGGCCAGAGACCTTAGTCACTTAACATCCTTACATATCCTTAATTTTACTGGTCTGGAATAAGACTGTGACGTATTTGTAAGTGAAATAAGAGTCCTGCTCCCTTAGTCACACCCTAGATTACAGTAAAGCAGTTTTAAAATTCATAGCTCATGACAGTGGCATAAACTCCTAACACTTCCCTGTCAGACAATGGGCTGGCATACAGTGAGTAAGCACACCCAGACAAACAAGCAAAATCAAACATGGAGAAACTAAATCATCAAAAGAGAAGCACTGGCTACCAGCCTCTCTCAAGGTGTCCAGTCGGAACAAAATTTATTTCCAGCAAGGTCTGGCTTCTCACTGCCACCATGTAAATTCAAGCAATTGCATTTCCAAATATACATTTTTAGATAAAGGGAACAGTTGTTTGGCTTTTAATCTAGTGGAAAATGAAGCTCTGTTAACATATTACATAAACTCAGAATAGGGAGGATTTCCACACAACATATGGTCAGCAGAATGAGATCATTGCTGGTCTACTCAGCTATTCCCTTTTCCCTCTCCCCATTTTAATACATCCATCTATCCATTTTTTTCAGTGTGTATCTCTCTCTTTTTTCACTGTAACCTTCCTGTGATCAAAGCTGGAATAGAAATTAAACAGCCTGACAAGCATACTATCATCTGCAAGGAGCAATGAACAAGATATTTCACCCTACCCTGACTCTCATACAGTGAGTTCCCAGTCCATTTCAAATGTATACAAGGAAGAAAGCCTCACAAGTGTCATACTGTTGTCCCTGGAAAGAGACACTTTCAAAAGACAGGCTTAGCAGCCAAGGGGTCCTATGAGCAAATTATATACTATGCAAATGAGATTTGGGTATTTATTTGTAGTTATTAGCCATCTTGACTCCCAGGCCAGGAGAAAGGCAGAAAATAAGTAAAATATATAAATATTTGGATCTAATGCTTCAAATGCTGGGGCAAATCTTTTAGGTCATTAAAAAAAACCCCTCTGTTCCAGTCTCTGATGTCAACAGGAAAAGTGGGAGGGGATATCCAAATTTCATGCAATCTTCCTTCATTTCTGAAAGAGCAGCCAGTTTTTGCTTTTTTAAAATCTTAATGCAGATTAGGAGTTTTATTAAGTTTGTAATTCTATAATTGGATTAAATTTTTGCTGTCTGTTCCTTTTTAATTTCTGAAGTATGTTTCTTGATCTGTGACTGCAATAAACAATACTTAAATTTCATGCTAGCCTTATGCACACAATGCATCCTATTCAATTTTTTCCCCTCAAAAAGAAATCAGTGGACTGGGAAGAAGAAGAGTGAGAGGTGTCAAAAGGATCAGCACACACTGTATTTGGAATCAGTGTTGGAAAAACATTTTTACTTATTTATTGTAGTATTTATATCCTGTCTTATATCTAGATATCTTAAGCCAGGCAGAAACAATAAAACAGAATTAAACAATTATAAAGCAATTTAAACAATTTAAATTTACAAAAATTGAAACGGCATGCCAGCTTCCTTGTAGCACTTCTCAGCTAATCCTCCTTTTTGTTCCTCATGGATTTGGGAACAGCGTACAATTCTTTTCAAAAAATAGTGATGATGCAGTAAAAGGGCATGAAGCCACCATTTTGAATAAAGGGAACTGAAAAAGATGAAGATCAAAAAGCACTGGGTTTCCCTTGGGAGCAGCTGGGATGTTTATCTCCCAAGACACATGACCTCCCTGGAACCTCTGGACAAGTGAGATAACACACATACACATTCAAGGCCCAAGAGGCACCATGTTTAATCCTATGACAAAGCTTCTTTGAAATAAAGGCCAGTAATGTTAATATAACAAAGAAGGGGCTTGATTGAAAATATGTTCTTAAAAACATACTTTAAGCTCCTTGAGTGAACTGTCATCTTGCTGTACTACTTGGAATACAACAAATCTGTTGCAGGGCTGACTTTGGAACAGTCAATGCCCTACAGAACAAGCTACACAGACACTCCCCTGCTGTGTTTACATATTCACTGACTGGAAAGCATACAGCCATTTTTCTGTTCATAAAGGAAGGAAAGAAACAACAAGGTGTGCAATGAGACATCAGGCAAAAGGGTAGCAGTTGCCATCCCAGGATGTGGAAAACCTATAAATGTTATTCACATGGCATCAGTAAACAGGGTAGCATGCATGCCAATATGTGCAGACAGAGAAGGGAAAGCAGTCCTTTGTTCTCTATACACTAGGCTTCCAGTGAGGTCATCAACTGCCAGAACAAATCCAAATCACCAAAGCAATTCTATCATCCTCAAGAATAAATGATTTTGTCATTTATTACATTTTAAGCAGTGCCAGGATTCAAGTCCTGGATAATCGCAGTATTTAGTGTCTTGGGAGAGTGCTCTAAGCTCTAAAGGCCTGAATCATTACTGTATTATTCCATTTTTAACACCCATGCGATTCCACTGATTTCAATATAGCTTCATGAAACCAGGAAACAACAGTGGTAGATCAAATCCAGTGACCTGAAAGTGCCTTATAATAGCAGCCAGATATTCCTCCTCCCCGTTTCCTCCTCACAGGGAAAACTGAACATAAGCTCTGATTTGCCCGGAGTCACACTGCACATCGGTGACAAAAGCTATGAATAAAATCTAATCTTTGGAATAGACCACACAACTAGGCTTTGTCCAAATATTTTGTGTCTTGGAAGTTTGCCGAGCAGATGTTTAGTCCCTATCTAATTTTTAGATGAAATGTTCTGAATTTTATTTTAAGATACGTTTACTGATTGACAAAATCTCATTCCCAATGTCTGTGGTACAGCTTGGAAGTAACATGTTCACAAAAAACAAAATTACCACTAACACATTATGTTTTATTGCAATGAAGATAAAACCTTTTCCTTGCAATTAACTGTTAAAACTAATGTATGATGGGTTGGGATATAACGAATAACTTCTTTAAAATATTAATATTAGTGTCATTAAGCAGGGTTCCATGGCCACTTCAGGCTATTTTTCTATTTTAATTTTCTTCTAACTTTGGCTATGCATATGTATATCAGAATCAGTGTGTCAGTCAGAGAAAAAAATAAAAATGAGAATTTCTGCTGCCTGATATATGGGGAGTGGAGATGGAAGGCTGAATGATCAGAGAGAGTAGAGAGAGGGGAAAAAAGTGAGGGAGGGAAGAATGCAAGTTTCTGTTGTCAAATTTTCTCTTGGTTGGATTTTACTTGGATTTTTGCCATACGTTCTAGCCATTTAGCTGCCTGGGATCCACAGATTTCATTCAAATGGAGAGGAAATATATACATACATGACACAGTTATGTCAGTATCAAAACACTTTCATTGTCATGGCTCCATGCTAAGGAATCCTGAGATTTACAGTTTGATAAGTTACTTAGAAGTTACCAAAATAGTCCAGGAAGAGAGATTTGGGGGATCAAATCACTTGAATTCTCTCACAAATACATCATTCACACTATCTTGGGAATTGCAATGAACTGGAATAATGCTCTCTAGCACAAACTTCTAAATATCCCACTAAACTAGAAATCCTAAGATTCACTGAGATGGAACTAGGACAATAAAAGGAAAATGAAACTAATAATGTGGAAAAGAAATACACAAGCAGACGTAGAAGCTGAAATGTGAGGCAAATCTTGAAGGAATTCTGGCCAATTCATCTGCCAGAAATGAATCTATTACTGGCTTTCCAGTGTTCTGGCTTTCCAGTCTATTTAGCCAAACACTGAAGCCACAGTTGTGATTCACATCATAGTTTTGCATCTGAGAGATTCGAAATTATACAGTGATCTATTAATCTCTATAGTGCTGTGACCAAGGTGGGTGGCATATTTGGGGATTTTTAATCTAAAACAGTAAAATCTCCAAGTATGTTTTTAGCATACAAAGCACTTTTTTAGTTCATCAATATTCCCATTTTGCAGACAGAATGTGGGTACGCATCTGAGTAATTTTAGAGTACTCAAGCAGAATTCCAAACTTTGTGGCACTCCCATTTCTGGAAAAGCTGCAACTGTTGAATGTCTATGTCTCCTGCACTTGTAAAAGATAAGGAGCTTTATGCATAGAAAAGCTGATTTTACAAAGTTGTCATGGGGATGCACAAAATACTTTGGCCTGTAAGCTATGCACTCCCACCCCTAATCACTATATCCAAAGGAGCTGAGACAGCCCAATCCTCTGTTTCCAGACCAAAAAGCTTCTGTGTTGAAAATGTATGTGTTTTGATCAACCCTTTCAACCCAACACATGATTTTTAATAATGAGCAAATACCTAAGACTAAGACCATTTCTGCACTATACTGTTATAGTGCTATTATTCCACTTTCAACATCCTATGGAATCCTGAGGTTTGCAGTTTAGGGAGGGGCATTTAGAATTCTCAGCCAGAGAGCTCTTTGGCCTCAGGAAACTACAAACCCCAGCAAAGGACAAGGAATGAGAAAAGGGAAATGGAAAATCGAAAAGGGAAAGGAAAGACAGTGAGGAGCAAAGAAGACAGCAACTACTGGAACAGTAGCTTTTTCCCTGGCTAACAGCTGAGATCGAGTCAGTCGCAGCTCTGTCCTCAAATGAAGGAGTGATGCAAACTCCATGCAACTGCTACTTCTCTAATTCACAGACAGTGTCAGATTCATTTCCATTTTGCCATGATATTCTTCCTGAAAGACTGGGTCCTTTGGTCAGTAGAGGAAGGTAGAATGTAATGTCCAATCCCAGGGCAACAGTCATTGTTCTACCTCACAGAGAAGGATGAAGAATGAATGACTTATCATGAAATTTGTTTTCTTCTTTCCAAACTGACACATTCAATGTGTGTGTGTGTGTCCTTTCTGTTCATCTTCTTTTTCAGGTGTATTTCTTTCAAGCTGAGAATAAGAAATCCCTTCCTCAATTTTCTTACCTCCTATGCACATTAGCAGAAGAAGGGAAAAATTCATTTTGTTTTGCCTTAATTACTGAATTCCTTTAAATCTAAGAAATATCAATATGATCAGCACAGCATACATCCTCATTGCATGAATTAGCCAAACGTGCCACTGGAGGCAACCACAGGAAATCAGCATTAGCTTTATTGTCCAGGAAGCACCAGCCTATTATTCCCTGTTGCCCATTTACTACTCCTTTGTCAAGCCTGATTTTAAATGCAGTAAGTGATGGGGATTCCACCATTTCTCTTGGGAGATTAATCTACAGTCTAACAGATTTTATTGTCAGATGCTTTTTCAGTTGAAATTTCACCCTTCTTAATTCTACGTAGGAGATGTCTATAAAGGAATCTCTGGTTTGTAAAGAAAACAAAATCTGAGAGCCAGAGCAATCCATTGGTTTTTATCTTCTTATATTTCAAAGGGAAGGCACCTATGAAATCAGGTTAAGTATCACTCACTAATTAAGATTAAAGATGTTGATGGGAAAACCAAAATGATTACAGGGCTACCACAATGACCTGAAAGTTGGTACCTATGGATGTAAATCATTAACTGTTTTGTCTTCATTCAAGAATAGATTATTTCTGTATTTTTCTCCATACTGTTGAAGAAAAAAATATGTGTGGTATTCTCTCCATCTCTGCATGTGCCAAAATGTTCTGGGGAATACAATTGTTTTGTACAAATATGTGCTATTGTACAGGAAAAAAATGGTGTGTATGATCACTTGGAAGATTTTGGGATGTGCAAATCCTGGATGAAAACTATACAGAAATCTTGCTGCCATGTTATTCTTCCTAACGTGACTTCCTAAATGTCAGAAAACCCTTTTATCAGACAGGAAATGAATGAAGGTAAATATTCTTTTTATTTCTAATGGTACCCAATTAACATGCACATCTTCCATTGATGGAACAGTTTCCATTAGTGGAATGGAGAGAGATGATTCCATTCTCCTTGCTGCTCTTCTCATGAGCTTTCAAAATATACTGTGGAATGTCAGAAGACTCTCTGGAAGAGATTTTCAGTGGACAGGAACCTGGAGGTGGTAGAGGCAACTGGCAAAGTCAGTTTCAACTTTAGGTTCCACTCAAGGTTGCAACATTTGGGGCTGTTTAGGTTTTGAAAAATTCATAAGGGGGATGTTGTAGAACCATCTGAAAAAAATCATGTTGTGAAGAAAGTACATAGATAGAGGTTTCTTGCCAAGACTGATCCAATGAAGTAGGAGAGTCAGGATAGGCAAAAGTTCTTCATACAGCACATAGATGGAAGTGTGGTATTTGCTGTGAGAAGATTTAAAGGCATCTGATCCATCTTTAAAGCCATTGATATTGGTGGCCACCAATATGGATGGCTTTAAAGATGGATCAGATACCTCTATAATACTAGATAAGCCAGCATACCCCAATGATTTGAGTGTTTACTGGGACTCTGGAGGTTGTTACTGTGTGCCTTCAAATCGTTTCTGACTTATGGTGGCCCCAAGACAAAACTCTCACAAGGTTTTTTGGCAAGATTTGCTCAGTGGGGGTTATCTTTGCCTTCCTTTGAGGCGGCGAGAGTGTGGCCATTTCTGCATTAGTATTTTAAAATGGTGCAGAGCTACCTCCAACGGAGGTCTTCTGCACCATAGAGTGGACTGGAGTGGACTACTTTTTGTTGTTCCACACCTCAATCCACGCAGGAGCGACCGGAACTGGTTGCGCAGCATGTTTTTTAAAAACCTCTTTTTAGAGGTTTTTGAAAAGCACGGAGCACGCAACCCCATGCCGCTCCGTCGCCCGACTCTGAAGCAGATTTGCAGGCGCGCGCAAGTGCGTGCCTGCAGATCTGCCAGGGGCGGGCTTCCAGCTGGCGAGTTTCTCCGGTTGGTGGTGAGCCTCCACCAACTGGAAGCTGCCATTTGGGAGCCGGAGGACTACGGAGCAGCGAACTCGCGCTGCTCCGCATGGTGACAGATTCGCCCGGCCACTGGTTAGCTTCGTTTTCGGGCGTTTTTGGGCGTTCCCCCCCCACATGCGGAAAGGGCCTATGACTTGCCCAAGTTCATCCAGTGGATTTCCATGGCTATCAAGGTTTCAAAATCTGCTCTCCAGAATTGTAGTCTCATGTTCAATCTTTCACATCACACCGGCTCTCCGGACTCTGGAAGACTATGGCCATTTCCACGCTACACTGTTGTAGTGTTATTATTCCACTTCCAACATTTGAGGCCCCTCCCTAAACTGCAAAGCCAGAATTCCACAGGATGTTAGAAGTGGAATAATAACACTATAACAGTCTAGTGTGGAAATGGCCTAGGGTTCAAATCCCCACTACGGGATGGAAACTCACTGGGCAACCTTGGTCAAGTTACACTGTCTAAGCCTCAGAAGAAATCCATGGCAAACTTCTTCCAAATAAATCTTGCCAAGAAAGCCCTATGTTAGGGCTGCCGTAAGTTGGAATCAAGTTGAAGATACATACCAACAACAACTACAAATACCAATTGATAGGAAATACAACTTTGTTGTTCTTGTGTGCCTTTAAGTCATTCCCATACTACAGCAATCCTAAGGTGAATCTATCAGAGGATTTTCTGGGGCTGAGAGTGTATGATGTCCCCAAACTCACCCAGTGGGTTTCCATGGCTTAGCAGGGAATCAAACCCTGGTCCCTAGGGTTGTAGTCCAACATCCAAGCCACTACACTACTCTGGTTCTCAGAATACAACGAGAAAGGCGCTATTACATAGAGTTGGCCACTGTGACAATGAAATGCTGGACGAGGAACCCTTTGGCCTTAGGCGGCATGTCTGTTCTTTTGGTACCAAGGTTCTGAAGAGTTTAACAAATGAATAGGACAGCATTATCCATTTTTAATGTCACATGCTTCTGATCTCTTGATGACTAGCTGGGAAAAAAAAGGCAATCTCACTTCAAGTTAGGGGGAGGTTCTTCTACAGGGTGTTCAACAGTGTAATAGTATCTGAAATGCAGTCTTCACTCACTGCGATGCCTGTACTGTTGGGCAGAGTAAGGCCATTGTCCTTGTAATATTACACTATTACATCTCATGTGTTCCATGGCAAAATAACCTAAGCAACTAGATATACAGTGTTTGTGGAAAAACCATCTTCTTAAAAACTCACCTACTCTTAATGCATTTGGACATCTTCTGATTCTTACTATAATATTGGCAAGTGTAAAAAGCAGGTCTCTAATGACTTACTGCATACAGTTAACAGTTTTATATAATTCTCTGTGAAGCAGATACTCCATTGCAGCATAACTTTTCTCATTTCTTGCCTTTCTTCACCACAGACTCCTAATTGTCAAGTCCCTGATCACCAGAACAAAGCAAGTATAGTCTACAGGCATTGAGTCTGAAGTTGCTAATCCTTTTCCTCAGAACTAACATTTGTCTCATCAGTGGAGGGCAGGATGTTTGAAATCTAAGATCAGAGTTCTTGATAAAACAAACAAGCATGCATGGAACAAGGGGAATTAGTACAAACCAAGAAATGTTAATTACCATCAAGATTGCAATCTAGTTGAAGTGAATTATTCCCAAGTTATACTTATCAAAGCATCGATATCTTGGCCACATGGCATAGAGTTACATAGGGAATGCAGAAGGACCATAACTCACTAGTAACATGTATTTGTTTGTTTAATTATTCCTTGAATTTGTATCTCATCTTTCTTCTGGGAGGGGATCCAAGGTGGAGTGTCCCCCTACCACATTCAGTCCCTTGGAAAAGCCCTTAAAATGATGGGAAAGTGAGTGACATTTTTCTCTGAGTCTGAGGCCCTGGTGAACCACTAATTGACAATAGTGGATTAGAAAGCAGGCCCAACATATCCAGAGCTCGAAACATTGTTTTCAAAAGTAACTTCTTATTATTAGCCATTGCTTTTGAAAAAGCTACTTGCTACTTCATGTAAGTAGTATAAAGTTTTTTAATTCTTTTGAAACAACACACTGTAAATATAGAAAAATGGCCAGAAATGCCACAGTATTCATCAGATGGGCCCCAATTATTTTTTAAAAGTAAAAAGTAAGCATTATGCTAAAAATAAACATTTACAGAGCTGTTACTAATTTTTCTTTGATACATAGTACTGCCATTAGACAAAAAAATACAGTGTGTCCATTCCAGGCAGCGGTCCATTCCAGGAACTCCTGTGTAAAACAAAAAACACGAGTGTTGTGTCCTATTGTACTCAATGGATGCAATGTACGCAAGCCTACAGCAGTGTAGGCACATGCCCATTACATCCATTGACTATAATGGGATGTAACGCTTTACATTTGTGCAGGCAGAGGTCACACCAGAAGAGGGTGCACTGTAACATGTTATACAGGAGAGGTCATCAGCTGTGATCCAAGCTCTGGGCATCGTATTAAGGGAGCTTCCTGTGTTCCTTAAATTAAAAGTATAGATACCGCCCCCCATACACACACAGAGTCTGTTGACTTCAGAAACAAAACAAGCTGATTCTGCCTCAATGATTTTCAGACACTTAGTTTCTTCCACTTCCATATGAAATATCTCCTGCTTATTTAAACAATGCATCTGTGATGTATATTATGAAATCTTATAAAAGGCTACTCAGAAATAAGTTACACTGAACAGCTTAGTCCAAAATAACGGCACCAGTTTTCTACGTCAGTCATATTATAATATATCTGCTGAATTCAATATGACAAGTTATTCAAGCCTCTTTCTAGTATCAAAAATTGGATGTTGCACTTCTTAGAATGTTATTGTGTTGTTATGTGCCTTCAAGTCATTTTTAACTTATGGCAACCCTAAGTCGAACCTATCTCAGGCTTTTCTTGGCAGGATTTGTTTGGTGCCTTTGCCTCCCTCTGAGGCTGTGTGTGATCTGCTCATGGTCACCCAGTAGGTTTCCATGGCTGAGTGGGGATTTGAGCTGTGCTCTCCTGGCGTCCTAGCCGAGTGCTTAAATCACTAGGCTATGCCAGATCTCCCTTCTTCGAATAGGTCAAATGAAATTAACAGAATAAGTTAGTCTTGATTAACTTAAGTCTCGCAGATTCCCCTTTAGCAACTCTCTAATGAACGTATTCATGGGAAATATGTCTGTGTGTCAGCATAAGCACATGCTTGTGTATATATATATATATGTGTGTGTGTGTGCATGCGATATGTATGCATATATATATATATACACACACACACACACACACACACACACATACACACACACACATGGATGGTTCATGACCTACCACTTGGCACTCTGTGCATCCTAGAAGGAAGGAAGGAAGGAAGGAAGGAAGGAAGGAAGGAAGGAAGGAAGGAAGGAAGGAAGGAACAAACAAACAAAAAAAAAGAAAAATTGTCTACCCCTGCATTCAATTATCCAGATCTTCAATGTACAGAATTAGTATATATTAACAGGAGGGTTTAAACAGGTGTGTATTTGTTCATATTGTCAGGATTTAGTCCTTAAACTCAATGATCTAGTGTCATCTCTGCCATTGTCTCTAATGTCAGTAATGGGGGGGCGGTATTAACTCCTTGCAATCTCCCACTTATAAAACTTTAGCACTTTGCCTTGGGAATTTGGAAATAAACTCAAGACATCCCAAAGGTTTTTTTTGCCACTGGCCTTTGGAATTACATATTGCATAAAAGTTCAGTTATTTCCTCTGGTGTGACTGTTAAATTCTATTTCAGATAATTTTATTCTGACACGTTTCTTTTCCTCATGAAATTTCAAACTGACAACTTTAAAAGTTTTTTTTTTAACTCAAGGTCAGCATGAAGCCTGCTTTACAGCCTCCACTGCTTACTTCAGAGATGGCTAAATTTCATGGCTAGATGAATCAGTTCCTATATCTGGTCTGCATAGTCTATCAAGTGCTTCCGAATAGCTCTATGGCGGAAGCTATGTAAATGTCACTTATTCATTAGTCATTAGTAAAAGCACGATTTAGCAACCGCACTTCCCTTGCTTTTTCTTCAGATTGCCTAGTGTTAATAGAGAGACAATGAAAGATAGTTTTCCTTTTGTTGTTTTATATATACAATCAAAATAGAATATGTCAAGAGTAAAGATGCATGTAAAAAGTATGTATTTTAATAAAAAAAATGCAAATACGCGTTTTTAAAAAAAGGCTTTCCAAATAGTTTTATTAAAACTGAAAACATGCTAGTAAATCTACTTGAAACAAAAGAAATGAAACTAAAATTATGAACAGGTTTCTCCTAATGTTTAGACCAAAAGAAAAAAACACACACTTTCCTGCAATTTCCAGCCACTGCTTCTAGCCCCAACCTTTAGAGCAAAAAAACAAACAAATCCACTCCATTTTCTGTTTAACAGCCCTTCAGATACTTGAAGACCACTATCGTATCTCCTTTCACTCCTCATCTAAAATGGGAGCAGTTTTCAGTTTGCAATTATTAATAATTTAATATAACTTACCAAGTGTTTTGTATTGTCTGTCTGTCCTCACTACTGCCCTGTGAGGTGAGTTATAATTTCAATAGTGTATTATATATCCATGTTTCAGATGTAGAGCTCAGGCTGAGAAAATATGAGCTGCGCAAGGAAACCACTAAGCAACACAGGTACATGCTTTATTCTGCTTCTGCAGAGAATAGATTATATGGACAGGGCATAAGTGCAGAGGTATCACTGTGCACATAACAGTTTATTGTGGGGGTCTTTGTCTGCTACTCTATACATAGTGCTTTACAACTTCTAGTTATATTTGTAGTATAGAGGAACACATCTACATATTTACTACATATGTGATATAATAGGGACAGAGAGATAGAGAGATACCAATAGTGATAACATTGCAGACGGAAAAAATGTCATTTTTTTTCCCTTGCATGTAGATCCACTGCACTAGGCAATCTATCACAAAATCAGAGGTGGAGAATATGTTGCCTTTAATATGCCACCCCCATCAGCTCTAGCCATCATGGCCAATAGTAAGAGATTACAGGAATGGTAGTTACGTAATATCTGGGGAGTATCCATCTCTATTGTAGTGCCCATCTCTATTGTAGATCCAGACCCAACCTCCTAGTTGAAATTGTCTTCCAGTTGTTTTTGCTCAAGGGTGATTGTTGTTGTTTGTGGACTGATGGTCATTTCCATCACAAAGCCTAACTGAAAATGAGTATTAGTAGTCCCATGGAACCTGTCAAGACCTATTTGCATATTTTAATATTCCTTATCATATGCAGATTATATGCTGATGATACATCAAAAGATTGTTAAAGACCTAGAGTACATTTGGCAGAATGCAAATTCCCTTAAATATGCCATAACCTATGCAAATAAAAGTAAAGAAGAACCTAAACCCTTCACAAAGAGGCAAAAGCTAGGTCAGCTGAGACCCTCTCTTTGGGTTGTAGCTGTTCCTTTAATGTGACTAATACATACACAAAATAGTCATAACTCAATCACAATCTCTAATTCATAGCATCATCAGAGTAAAATGTTGTGGTGACTGGACCAAACTGATGGGTGAAATAAACAAAATAAAAATGTAAAACCACCTTTGCAAATAATTATATGGTGTCTCTTATACTTATTCTCACGTGAAACACATACTTCAGGTTAAGTGTCTGAAGATTACAGAAATGACATCTGGCTACAAATAGTTCATGGTAGCCTCATGCCACTTCCTTCTGATACCCTGGAGTGACTATAATGCTTGAAGAAGCAACAGATGTTGTTAAGTGAGGTAGTGACTAGGTTTTCAGACATCTGACTCAGGGCCTTGCCCTCTTTCTCAGGGTCAACAAGTGAGGTGAGACCACTGCCTAAAAAATAATATTTGTGTGTGTGTGTGTTTTAAAAAGTATCTGTTTTTTCAATAAATAAGTAGATTAGACAGACAGACAGACAGTTTAGGCTCCAGAAGGTTGCTTCTAGGAAACTTCCGTAGCCGGTGGGGGGGGGATTCCAGCTTGCCACCTCCTGCATTCACTCCTCTTCCTTTCAAAATTTCTTAAATTATCTTTTCAATTGCCACCCACTGGCAGCAGGACTAGGTGGGAGGAAGTAATAAACTCAGAGAAAGGGAAGTATTGAACTTGGAGGCCTTGTGGAAAGAGAAGGAGCTAAGCCACTTATATACACCTTGAGGAAAGCAAAGAGGCTAAATCACTTGCTTGTTCCCTCTGTGTTTATGTGTGTGTGTACGTGTGTGCACATGCACAATGGTACCTGAAACAGCAGCAGCATAGTCACTGATGCTAGAGTAAGGTCCTGCTTGTGCCTTCCCACATTTTCTTCCTTCTTTTGAATTCTTTCCAGCCCTCAGCAGTGTAGCACTTTGGGTGTAAAGCAGAGCTTGGAATAGCATTTTTTTTTTTAAGGGGGGGGGACAGGAATTCCAATCCTACTTGCTAAATCCACCACTTGAGAGGGGTAGGGGTAAAGTTCCTGGAGACTGGGAAAGGGATTCTTTTGGTCTTAAGAACACAGCTTGGAAAGAGTCTTTTATTGGATCACAACTCCTATGCCATGCACTCAAACCACAGTTTGAGAAGGTGTATGTATGTACAAGTACGTGTGAGGTGAAGTTTGGGAGAGGGTTGCTTTTGATGCAAAACAATTTTGGAAATGTTCTCTTTGATGGAGCATTTCTGCCATCATTCCATCCCTCCCATGGAACGAAAGCATTCAGAACAAAGGTTGGGACAGTTAATATTGTTGTCACTAGTTCCCCCACTTCCATCATGTCTTGCAGACAGCTGAGCCAGCAGGTGATTTTCTATGTCTCAAAACTGTATAACTGTTTCAATGTTTAAAAGGGGGAAAAAAAGTTAAAAGGTAATTGGTTTTAGAGAGAGGTTATTTTTAGAGATATTAAGTAATAAGTTTATAATTAATAATAGTAAGAGATTAAATGGGAGTGAAAAATATTGAATTAAGAGTGAAAGAATAATAATAAAAATGAATATAATGAAAATAAGAATTGAAGATACGTAACAAAAATGTATAAGTTGTATGAACGGAACAAGCTGAACAAGTTTATGATTTTAGGGGAAGGGAAAAACAATAATATAAGTTTGCATTGTTTAAAAGAAGGAAAAAAATTTTTTTGTTTTGTTTTGTTTGTTTGTTTGTTTTTTAACTCACCATTATGTATAACACATGGTGTTTTATTTTTCGTTTGTTTTTGTGTTATAGTTTAATAAAATTTTAAATAATAAAAAAAAGAAAAGAAAAAGAAAAAAAAAACTGTATAACTGTATGGACTCCATATAGGGATTATATGTATACTGGCTATCTGGAATCTATCTGTTGGACATTACAGAAAGATAGGAAGTGGTTATTGTTAATGTTAACATGTTTCTGTGAACTTTTAAATGTCTTTTCCTTTCCTTTTCTGAAGAGTATAAGAATTGTAGATGCTTAATGTATTATGTTTATTGTAGTATCATCATGAAGGACCATCCTTCAGTCTCAATTTTTGGCCCTGAAATTTCTGGGATGCCAGGATGCTCCTGATCTGCCACTTATGTTTTACTTTACGTGCTAAAAGAGAGCTGAGCACTTTTGAAAATATATTCTCCAAAGTCAAAAATACAACTTGTGAACAAAAGACATTTTTCTCTTCTGGAGCTTTTATCAACAGAAACATTTCTTCAGCTGACTATATCACAAGAACACATTAAAACAACCACACTAAACCAAACTCAGATTAGAAAGCTGCACAATTTTCTTTCTCTTGTGTCCACAATCATACTGTTGGCAGCAATCCTGTTTATTTAACGCCAGTCAACCTGGATAGATGCCTGTTGTTATTTTTTATACATTTCTTATTCCTTTATTAATATTTGACATTACTGCTCTGACTTCCCACAGGGCAGCTTTTAGCCCATAGGTATTCAGTGGTATTGAAATAGAAAATCTCCAGAGAAAAGGCAGACAGCTTGAGATCATAATCCATGTAGTCAAAAAGGAGGAGCTGAATACTATAATTCCAGACTGAATGAAAAGCTCCAGCCCAGAATGTATTCCTAATGAATATCTAGCAAGGGAGAAACTGTATCTAACAATTTCTCCTTCTCCCTTTTGATTTTATTTTTTTCATCCCAAGTTCTTCTCCTTCTGCTTGTGAAGAAATGTGTGAAAATCTTCTAAGCTGTCATCAATAATGAACTAAATGAAATTTTCAACCAGGTTTCTTTTGCATTTTATCCCAAACCTACCTGCATATGCATAAGTAGCTATTGAAGTTACTATACACTCCTTGCATTTGGTGAAGTGGGCTACAGTCCATGAAAGCTTACGCCAAGTGTAAGTTGAAGGTACTACAAGATGTTCTGTTGTTTTTGCTGCAACAGACTAACATAGTCTGAAGGTAATAACTGAAGGTTATACTAACTGAAGGTAATAAAGTCCAGGATGGGTTGTATCACATGTTATCTGTACATGTTTGAGAAGAAAGGTAACCCTGCTGCTCTTCAATGACACTGTAGCATTTTCTGAAAGGAAGGACTGAGAGGGCCACATGTTCCCTGTGTTTGGCTGATCAGCCTGTCTCTTCTGAAACAACAGCGGACAGATAGAACTACTCTGACAGCCCTCAACTGAGAAACAATTTCCTAGTTTCTTTGAAGGGACAAGGGACTATGGACTTTTTAAAAACATTATTAGCTGTCAAAGAAAGTTTAATATCTGTTCTTGTGGTCCCATGATTATCATCCATCACTATTTTCTAATAATAAAGTGTATTATCAGCCCCACCTTACTTCCATATATGAAAGGACCCAAAAACATAAGGAAATTCAAAAATAAGAGATGAGAAGACTTTTTTTCTTCATTTAGCTGGTATGAACCCTCCCCCACTTACAGACACACACACAACACACACACACAGTTTAACACTGTCAATATTTCCAAGGTCTGTCTGTTTTTGTTTTTTTTTAACTCTCCAATTCTCATGATAAATTCCATTTTCAGTATACTGCTTGCTGAATCTGAGCTGGCTAGCAAAACTGCTTGAGTACCCAACGCAATCCATTCATGGAATAATAATGTAGGACCCACAAAAAGAGTGTTAAGCAAATCTTTTTTAATAAAAGAGTCAAAGACAGAAAAGAGAGAAAGTGCAATTTAGGTACCATAATTCAAACAAAAAAGATGCTCCTCTTGTTTGTCTCCATCATTAATATTAATCCCTAACCAAAGACATAATAGTAAGTGAATATTATGTGAGCTCTGATGAAGAGAAGTGGGATATAAAGCAAATTAATATCACTTTCTCATAGTCTGTTTTGGAATTTGCACGAAGATTGTACAATCTGAAATGCAACAAAGCCAAAAAAGATCTTGATAATTTCTAGGTGTACAGTGTGACATGGGTTTGGAGAGTATGCTTAGGCCAAGTGTCTTGTTTTATGGAGAGCGGTCCTCTGTCCAACGGACTGCACTCTCCCATACAAACCTGCCCATGTTTTGGCCCTTCTGCAGAAGTCACTCTCTGTCCCTCCACCCTCATAAGATCACCTGATGGGAACACAGGAATGAGTCTTTACAGCTGCTGCTCCCAAGTTGTAGAACTGTCTTCCTGGAGAGGTTAGACTGGCACACTCCTTTCTATCTTTCTGCAGACAGGTAAAGGTTTTTTCTTCCCCTTCACCAGCCTTTTGAGAACTGATCGCTTGGGGGGAATGGGCCCAATAATGTGTTGGATTGCCTTGGATTGTCTATTTGTTGTTTTCTTTTTTTTAATAGTTTATATTTTAACTGGCCTTAATTTTTTGGTAACTGTTACATTTTCAAGTTTTGTCCACTGTGAATTTTTAGCTGTGTTTGTTTTAACTGTAGGCACCCTTAAGTCCCAAACTGGGAAGAAGGCAGGATATAAATAAAGGAGGAAAGGGAGGGCTGGAAAGTCTATTTTAAGGATAAAGAATCACAAAAATTAAAAACAGAGGCCTTGAAGTTGGGCAGCAAGAGTTATCTGGAATTTGGTAATGAAATTATCAGCATTTTCAAGGTGCAGTCAAAATCACTAGCTGGAGAGACTCATCAGGGCCCTGCCACTCCTGTTTCTCTCATGTGCCCCAAACTGGCAGAGCACAGCAGACATCAGCCGACATCAGCCATTTCTGCACTATATGCCATTAGCATGTTGCAACATTACAATCCTGGCAATGTCATTCACATGATGCCACTGGGTTAGGAACATTCTTTTCTGGA
Organism: Ctenosaura bakeri; assembly: GCA_948474755.1. Taxonomy (NCBI): domain Eukaryota; kingdom Metazoa; phylum Chordata; class Lepidosauria; order Squamata; family Iguanidae; genus Ctenosaura; species Ctenosaura bakeri. Next base: position 839,064 of record CAOLHI010000311.1, read on the forward strand.
CCCTCCGACTTTAATCCGATAAGTGGTATTGCCACCAGTGTTCCTTCCACATTACAACATCCTTGGCCACTCCTGTGCTTCATCTCCATCTCACCCCACCACCCCTGATTGGGGGGCTGGGGGGTTTGGAGCCATACTAGCACAACCACATTGTAACCTCATGACACACTAGTACACTATTGCATTTGTGTGCTATAATGCTAAAAAAAAAAGGTATTTAAAAAATAAAAAAATTAACTCAAAGGACAAATGTAAAATAAACACGGAGAGGTGGTAAACGCCAAACTTGCCACACCAAGGGAGTCACTGAGGGAGGGACAAGCTGGGCACGCCCACACCTCACGTACTCTTGGATCCACAAAAACAGGAAGTGCTATCAAGCGCTATAACGGTACTGCATGAAGACAGCTGACGGGATTGAAGTGCTAAAGGAGGCTCTTAATGAATTTTTTCTGGAAATAGAATATGGTGATTTGGTAATGCTTGGGGCGGGATAGCAGCTGGATAGCAATGAAGTGTGGTTGCACAGCTCCCAGACCAGAAACAACCTGCCATTATAGCAACGTTATGCAGAAATGACCATCATTTCCCAGCACTCCAATCTACAGCACCTTGGAAACTCTTAAGTTAGGGGACTCCTTGCCTGAAAATGAAGTTTTAGGTGGTGATTTCTGGTTGTTAATGACCATGAATCTGCAGCAGTTACATGATTATAAACCCAGCATATGATTTTGTAACTACTGAAGCAGACATCAGCCCTAGTTTCTGAAGGAACACTATAAATAAATGCATAATCTAAATAAATAATACATGATTTCTATGTATAATACACTTTGGTCCTTTCTTTTAGCATCTTTTTGTGGCTTGGAGTTGTCTTTTAGTTTACCTATTACTTCCAAAACATTAATTTTTTAGGGTCATTCTTCTGTTCTGGTATGCTGCTGTTGTTTTTCAGTATTTTAGGTTTGTGTGTCTGTTTGTTTTATCACTATAATTTTTTACAGTGATTTGAATTTGATTTTTATAATGCTGTTTAGCTGTAAAGGGTCCAGGTGGCAGATGAGTGCAATGTAAACAGATATAATAAATAAATAGTTCCCAATTTTATATCACATCACATCATTTTCTTTCTTGTGGCAGCAATTTACCACCTTGATTAAGAAACAAACTAAAATCCAAGCAGGATTTTGAAAGCAGAAAGACAGGTCTGCTCTAGGACTCAGAATGTCATGACAATGTAAATTACCAAGGTTGAAAACAGATTCTAGCAGGCTCGCATAGTCTGTGGAGAAGATAAAGCTTATGTGAGCAACAAAAAGGAGTATATGAGTAAAAAAAAAGGATGCCACAGCAGCCCAAACTGGAGCTTATGACATGTGTTAGTTATTACTGGACGACAGCAATTCAACAATAAAATACAGTGTTGTCACTTTCAATACGTACTAAAAGTGATTTAAAAGAGCTTGCTGGAAACAACTTACACTGCTATCTGATTACAATATCCAGGGTAAATCAAACTCATTGGGGGATTATATTATTCCCTCTGACAGCCCCAAATCAATGCCTTCATTCCACCAGATTCAGATGGATCTCTGGTGCTCATCCTTACATTCCTAAAGGCTTCATTTCAGTGTCCCAGGTGTGAGGAAAGTTATCCAGTTGCTTAGGTAAGAGCAGTGCAAAGTACTCCACTCAACTGCAAACTGACAAACCCAGGAGGAAAGGAAGAAAATGGAACCATTTAATTTAAAAAAAAGTAATAGCAATGCTAGTTGTGGCCTCAGAAATATTATTTAGCAGAATTATGACCCTTTTTTTAAGAAAGTGAAGCCTTAGGTGGTTTTAGAACAATCAATGTATTTACAGACCAAACTATACTGCCTAAGCTGCAGGAATCCTTTTAAAAATGCACGTGGCAGCTGTAGGGTGCCTTGATGAAGAATAGGAAAGTTAAGTGAGAAGAGTTTAACTATTTCCACTCTGTTACATTCCTGACAAAAAATTTCCCCCAGGCCTTATTTGACAAGGGAGAGAAGCCTCATTAGCGACAATGGAAGTGAGATTCCCAGTACAAGTAGTAGCTCTAAAAGGTTGTTTTCATCAAGATCATCACAGAGAAGAGAAATCGTTTTTAAAAATCCCAACAACTCCCACTGAATCATTATTCTTATGCCACCCACCAGCTACCATTTGAATTTATAAAAAGATTCAAATAGGTCAGAGTGACAAAGATTATGGATTGTTGCCAATTATTTGTCTCCAGGTCAGCTTTGACTTAGTGACCCTATGAGTGAGAGACACCCTATGAGTGAGAACCTGGACAACAAGATGCTCAGGTATTACAAAGTCAGGGCTGTGTCTTCCTTAATTGAATTGATCCATTTGTAATATTCCTCTTCCTCTTCTCTGACTGTTCTCCATTATACTGATTATTATTATCTTTTCCAGTGAATTACATAATCTCATGATGTGTCCATAGTATGAAAACCTCAGTCAGTCATGTTTAGTTTGTAGTGAGAATTCAAGCTTCATTTGCTCTCAGACCCATTAACTGGTCTTTTTGGAAGTCCATGGTATTCACAGAACACTCCTTGAGCAGCACATTTCAAATGAGTCTACTTTTTATCCCTGTTAGCTATTTACACTGTATAACTTTTACATCCATACAGAGAAGTCAGAAATGCCATGTTATGGATGATCCTGAATTTAGTTCAATGATGTATATTTACATTTGAGGTTTTTACCCAGTTCCTACACAGCTCCTCTTTCAAGATTTAAGTCCTCCGATTTCTTGACTAAGGACACCATTTTGATTTATGAATGAGCCTGTTTTTTTTCAAACCATTACAAGTATCCAACATACGTGATGATTCCATCTTCACAACTTTTAGAATTCGTTCCAGAGGTTTGTTTCTCAGAGCATCTAGATTGCAGAGTGGTTGCAGAAAACCAATGAATGAAAGAAAATAAATCACAGAATCATAGAGTTGGAAGAAACAACAATGGCCATCAAATCCAACCCCTTGCCATGCAGGAACACACACTCAAAGCACCCCCACAAATGGCCATCCAGTTTAAAGACCTCCAAAGAAGATGATTCCACCAGGTTCTGAGGCAACATATTCCACTGTCAAACAGCTCTTACCATCAGTAAGTTATTCTTGAAGTGTATTCTTGAAGTGTACCTCTTTTTCTGTAGTTGTCCTAGTTTCTGGAGCAGCAGCAAACAAGTTTGCTCCATCTTCAACATGACATCCCTTCAAATATTGAAACATGCTATCATTTCACCTCTTAACCTTCTTTTTCATCAAGCTAAAACATACCTAGCTCCCTAAGTTGCTTCTCATAGGGCATGGTTTTTAGACCCTTTACCATGTCACCCTCCTCTAGACACATTCCAGCTTGTGTGTATTCTTCCTAAATTGTGGTGCTCAGAAGTGGACATAGTATTCCAGGTGAGCTCTAACCACAGCAGAATAGAGCAGACTTCTTGTACTTGTGCATTTCTCAGTCTTAGAGAAATCTATTCTTTTCTTTCCTCCTACTTCCACCAAATACAAGAACTAGAAGCATCACAACCAATAAACAGTCAATACCATTGGAAAAGGACAAATGCATTTACAAATATCTAACTACTAAATCAAGAAACAAAGCAAAATAGACATGATTTTACATATCAAAGAACCATTGCTCCTATCATCATCATACCAGAATAGTATCAATACTGGGAACTGTATAGAGACTACCAAGAGAAGTAGCATTTCCAGCACAAGACCCACAATCAAAGAAGAAAAACTGCATTTAACAGTTTCAACGAATATAACATTTATGAACGTCTTAAAACTAATTGCAGGAAGGAGCACATCTAACTTTGGGGATTCGTACATTTTCAGGACTTATGGTTAGTTTGGGTGAAATAAAGCAAGTAAAAAAAGGCACACATATTGAAATAAGCAAAATTGAAAATATATGCACAAATATACTTTAAGCAATGTGGGGAAATGCACCAAGTAGGTAAAGTGTGTGAATAAGTATACACATTAGGAAAATGCATTACAATATAAAGGAAACTGATTTTCATATTGGAAAAAAAATCTCAAAATCAAACTCATACAAAAAACATCCAGGAAAAATATGCAAGTGGGATTTGAAGAACCACAATGAAACTGAGACTGAGTTTCCCACCTCTACTCTCAGTATCTATTCTGTTATCCCACTTGTAGCAACTGCCACTTTACATTAACACTAGCAAGTTGGTCCCTGCAGCAATGAAGTTTCTCCCCTCCCCGGTGGGAGGATTAACACTCATACACTCTACAAGCAACAGCTTGTCTTGCAATTCTAACGTAAGCACCTTTCAGGCAGCTACAGGATGCACATGGCCTCTATTTCCCCAAACTCCCATCAGCACGTGACAGTGAACTGGAGAAAGAAGGAGGAAAGCTTTCAGCAAAAGTAACTGACGTGAACCTATTTTAACAGGAGGAGTCCATGGGGAGAGTAGAACATAAGTATGTTTGTATATCTAATAGCTCTTACTTCTATTTGGTCTCCCCTATGCAAGCTGACCAACCTCCTGCAATATTAACAATTTCCTCTATTACCTCCTTGCTCTGACATCTGCTTGAGAGAACGGATGAGTAAGCAGATGATCCAATCGGACAGCAGCAAGGTGGCAAGCAAATGAATCTCCCATGCAGCTCTGTTAGTAAAGGGTTCTGTGGCATCCCCAGGTGCTAGAAATCCAATGCAACAGGAATGAGAGCAAGAACATAGCGATTCATGCCAAAAAGTTATTCTCTTCCTGCCAAAATAACAAGCTAGTTTAATGGCTGGGACATGCAATGCAGCCTTGGAACCCTTGTCTAAGGTTTGTTTTTGTTTATGTTTTGTTACTACTGTTCCTATGGTTATTTCATTCTAGTTTGGACTACAGTTTTAGGCAAAGATGTTTATTTTGTGTTGATTATGTTTTCTTGCACTTTTCTTTTATAATTCTCTCTACCAGCTGTTATCATCTTGCTCCTTGCTTCTCACCTTCTACCGCTTGGTTCTCCAGAGATTCCAACCCCACAAGAAAGAGGAACTTCACAAGCACACATGAAAACATTGAATAAACAGAAATACAAAAGAGAGTTTGGAAGGAGGAGTTCTGGCATGAACATCTTTATTCTAACTAAATAATTGCATCATGTTTAGGAAACAGCATAACAGAAGTTACAAACATCATGGCTCAGCTTTAATTCACATCCATCCACATGTGAAAAGAAACATTAACATCCCTCGCATATCTGACTCCATAGTTCCTGTTCTCCTCATGATGCTGTTGACAATCTAGCTTCTGGTGACCAAACGGAGAAGTGGAAGCCTGAACATTGTTCAGCCTCAGCCATGCTTCCCAAAGGATAACAGAGTGGGTAATAACCTCCTTCTCATACAACAGTCCCAAGAAGCTCTCTTCTGATTTGTATTTAAAGAACCTCTTGCTCCAAAGGATCAAAAAGCTTTCGTGCCTTCCCACAAAAACTTTATCCCTTTGGATGACTGTTTGTCTCCCATAGTTTTCTGCAGCCCCTACATTAGGCTGTTCACAAATGAAAGCACTAACTCTTTCATTATCTGTAAGCAAGCCAACATCCATACAATTGTTCCACCCTTTAGTGCCCAAGCCATTATCATACTAGCCTTCTCCAGTCAGGTACCCTGTAGATGCTTTAAAATATAAACCCCAGAACCCCCAAGCATTGGCTATGCTGGCCAGGGGATGATGAGAACTGCAGATTGTTAAAGACAAATATATTTATTCGTCCCACACCGCCCATAGCATTGCGGGTGGCGGGGGGACGGCCTTTGCCGCCCTCCCGCGATGCGAGATCGCATCGTGGTGGCCGACGGGAGGAGGCGTGGGTGGGCCCGGTATTTAGGGCCCGCCCCGCCTCTCCGTCGGCCATTCGTGCGGGCTCAAGGCGACGAGGGAGGAGGACATCCTTGTTTGTTTTCCTCGCCACGTGTCTTTGTGGTCGTTCCTCCTCCTCCTTCGCCGAGCCCAACCTATCAGACCCGGCGTGGGGACGGCGTTTGGCGGCCTGGCGGCAATTTCGCCGTTCCTTCCAGAGCCGCGGCTGGGCGGGCGGCCTGTCCGGGACGAGGAGCATCCAGCGGCTGCCTCAGCGGCCGCTTGGGTAGGCCCGCGGCAGCTTTCCGCGGCTGCCGCGGCGGGGAAACAAGTGGCGGTGACTGAGGGTGTAGGGAGGAGGGGTGGCCGGGTTCAGCCTTCCGGCCCTTCGGCAAGGCGATCCGCGGCTGCGGCAGGCCTTCCGAGCTTGCCAGCCGCTCTTCCCGGGTCTCGTAGGGGCTCGGTGGGCCTGCGGCCGCTGCGGCAGGCCGTCTAGCTTCACCAGCCGCTCTCGGAGCGCGGGGCCGCCGCCGCCGTGAACGGGTAGGCCGCGCGGGAGCCGAGGCTGCTGAGCCGGGCCCGGCGGCTCCCCCCCGCGGAACTCGGGGAGCCTGCTGAGGCATCAATTTGCCAGCCGCTCCCCGCGTGTGTGGCCGCTGCCGCGAGCGGGCAGGCCGCGCGGGAGCCGAGGCTGCGGGCCAGGCCCTGCAGCCCCCAACAGGAGCGGGCAGGCCGCGCGGGAGCCGAGGCTGCAGGCCAGGCCCTGCAGCCCCCAACAGGCCAGCCCCCCCTCGGTGTGTGTGGCCGCTGCCGCGAGCGGGCAGGCCGCGCGGGAGCCGAGGCTGCGGGCCAGGCCCTGCAGCCCCCAACAGGCCAGCCCCCCCTCGGGTGTGTGGCCGCTGCCGCGAGCGGGCAGGTCGCGCGGGAGCCGAGGCTGAGGGCCAGGCCCCCCCTGCCCGACGGGAGGGGTCGCCAGCGGGCCAGCCCCCTCTCCTGCCGAGTGGGAGGTCAGCCCTATCCAAAAATAAATAAATAAATAAATAAAAAAACCCAATAAAAAGTAAAAAAAAAAAACACCTTTTCGGTCGCCCGATCCCGCTCCCTCCCAGGGAACGTGGGGAGCCTGTCTCAACTGCGGGCCTTTCAGGCTTGCATCACCCCCCCTCCAGCTGAGCCGGGCCTTTGGGGCCAGGCATCGCCCCCCCTCCTTAGGCAGCGTTGGCACCTTCCCTTGCGGAGGGGGGAGCGACCTGCCCTTTCTGCTGTGACGCATCCGCCCCCCCCTCCCGTGGGGAGCCTGCTGCGGCCACTGCTGGCGTCGGGTGGGGTGGACACCTGAGTTATAGCCCCGTCAGGCCCTCATAAGGGGGTGGAAGGGTGGCGTGGGCGAGTCCCCGGTAGCTTGGCATTGCTCCCCCGCTCTCCACGGCGTGGGCAGCGGGCACAGGCAGTGGTACAGTGGGCAGCGGCTGCACCATGCCCTCTAAACGGGCTGCCCCTAAGGGCAAACAGCCACCCAAGAAGGCCGCACCAGCAAAAAGGGCGGCTGTGAGCAAAGGGGCCACTCCTACCAAGAGGCCTAGGACGGCCAAGACTGCGGCAGCCCCGCGTTCAGCGGCATCAGCCGCAGAAGAGGGGTCCAGCAGGGTGGCAGGCCTCTTCGACAAGTTGGACGCCATTGAGAGAGGTTGTCAGGCAGCGGGCCAAAGTAGAAGGGAGGGGGATGGGACCATTGCTATTAAAACATGTGATTTTGACCGGCTTGTGGCTCGACTAGATGCCCTTGAACGGCGATTGGGCGAAGGAGAGAGTTCATCCGCGTCGCAACCCGGCTGTTCGGCGGCAGGGCCCACGGAGGAAATAGAGGCGGTAGCAGAGCCGGCGGGTGAGTACACCACACATGAGAGCAGCACCTCATGGATAGCAGGGCCCTGGGCAGTTGGAGCACCGCCAGGAAACATGGTGTGGGGCCCACCAGCGCCTCCTTTGGACCCGCTGGCTTCTTATTCACCCTGCCCCCCCGAGGGGAATGCAACCTCCACTCAGCAGGTTCAGTCGGCAGCAAGGAGTTGCAACGAATGTCAGGGAGCCTCCCGAGGTGGGGAGGGGGGCAGCAGGAGCCAGCCAGGGAGGAGGGAGCTGAGCAGCGGGCTGGGGTAAGCCTAGAAGTCTGGGCAGCCACCTCAATGCTGCCACAGTGGAGAAGATACAGAAAGGGGAATATGTAGACATGTTTTCCCTTCTATACAGGGATGTAGATAAGAAAGAGAAGGAGGACATGGATGCGGGAGAGAGGGAGAAGCTGAAGAAGAGAAAGGTGGAGAGGAACTGGGCCAATTGGCTATCGGGGTATCTAATATATATGGATGTGGTCCTCAAGGCCAACCCTTCACGGGCACACGACCTGGTGGCTTATTTGAATACCATATGGAGGGCCCAGTTAGAGTATTCGGGGGCGGGATGGTTGCACTACGATGAGAGATTTCGTATGTTGGCGGTGACTGACACAAGTTTGTGCTGGGACCGCATCGACACTGAGATGTGGATACAGTCAATGGGGCCGGGCCGCCCCGTTTTTGGGGAACGGGCCCACTCGGGGCATCTAGTGCAGACCAGTAAGATGGCAGGTCCTCCCCGCGCCCAGGGCCCACAAGAACAGCAGCCAATTCAGATCTGTTGGGAGTTTGGGACTCAGGGGTTTTGTGCACGGCGCCCCTGCAGGTACAAACACCTGTGCGGTATATGTTGGGGCCCACACTCGGCCCGCAACTGCAACAAACGGAAAGGCGGGGGGTCTGGCTCCAGGGATGGAGCCGGAAAGCGCGGCCCGGGGAATCAACAGCCATTTCAGAAAGGGGCCCAGTCCAATTAAGTTGGAGTAGCTACGGGCCTGGCTTCGATTCTATCCGAACCAGGCTGCAGCTCAGTACCTATGCGAAGGATTTTCAGTAGGTTTTAGAATCCCAAGTAGGGGACCCCGCACATTTTACATGGCCAATAACCTTAGGTCGGTCACAGGAAACGAACACATAGTAAGACAGAAAATAGGTAAAGAGGTGGCGGAAGGTAGGGTGCTAGGCCCCTTCGATCAGCCCCCCACTCCTACTGTTAGAATTTCCCCCCTAGGTGTAGTTCCTAAAAAAGCGCCGGGTGAGTTTAGGTTGATCCACCATTTGTCATACCCGAAGGGGAATCGGTTAATGATGCCATCCCGGCGGAGCTTTGTTCCGTGAGGTATACCACCTTTGACGCAGCAGTTCGAGCTGTTCGCAAACACGGAGTGGGAGCTGAGCTAGCCAAAGCAGACATCAAGTCAGCCTTCCGCCTTCTACCCGTTCACCCGGATGACTTTGAGCTTCTGGGTTTCGCTTTTGAAGGGAGGTTCTATCTTGACCGATCTCTACCGATGGGATGCTCAGTGTCATGCTCTGCCTTCGAGACGTTTAGCACCTTTTTGGAATGGGCCACCAGGAAGAAATCAGGTCTGAAAGGTGTAGTGCATTACCTAGACGACTTCCTGTTCATAGGCCACGGAGGTTCAGGGCAGTGTACCTTCCTTTTGTCAGAATTCACATCTTTAATGGATGAGCTGGGAGTGCCTTTGGCACATGAAAAAACAGAGGGCCCCACACACAGGCTCACGTTTCTGGGAATCGAGCTGGACACACTCAACCAGACCAGTAAGCTACCACCCGTTAAAGTTCAGGACCTGCAGTCAAGGGTGGCTGCTTTCCTGGGAAGGCACAAGGCAACTCTCAGGGAGCTCCAGGAGATCCTAGGGCATCTCAATTTTGCTTGCAGGGTCATAGCACCCGGTAGGGCTTTCCTTAGGCGGCTTTGTGACGCCACTAAGGGTGTCACCAAGCCTCACCACCGGATTAGAATCACCAGGGAAATTAAGCTGGACTTGAAAGTTTGGCAGGAATTCTTGACAGATTTTAATGGGGTTTCCTTCTGGCGGAATGAAATCCTGGTGAGAGATGCCTTGCAAATATCATCCGATGCAGCGGGTTCCATCGGCTTTGGCGTCTTTTTTGGAGGTAGGTGGTGTGCCCAGAGGTGGCCTCAGAGTTGGGTTGAAGCAGGCCTCACTTCGGATCTCACATTCCTGGAATTTTTCCCTATACTGGTCGCGGTTCATATTTGGCCGTGTGAGCTGGCTAATAGCGCGGTCCATTTCTGGTGCGATAATCAGGCCACGGTCAGCGTTATAAATAAGCTGTCTTCGAAGTCACATCGGGTCATGAGATTGGTACGGGCATTCACACTTCAATGCTTGCGCTTCAACATTCTTTTCAAGGCTGTTCACGTAGCAGGCGTTGATAATTCCTTGGCGGACTCTCTTTCCCGTATGCAGATGGATCGCTTCTGGGAACTGGCTCCAGCCGCTTCACCCCTCCCAGAACCGATGCCCGAGAACCTGTGGAATCTTGGCGGGGTGAGGTGACCAGGATGATTGGTATGTCTATTGCACCCAGTACCATGAGAAGTTACAGTAGAGCGGCCAAGGAATTTGGCAGCTTCCGTAAGTCCCAGGGGTTACAAGACGCTTGGCCACTCCCCGTAGACCACCTATTGCAGTTTTGCGTAGCTCTCTCGCAAGCTGGTATTTCCCCTCATTACATCAGGTCCAAAATGTCGGCCTTGGCCTTTTGGTCTAAAACGAGGGGCCGGGCTGACCCCACGGGTGATTTCAGGATACGCAAATTTATCGAGGGGTGTGTCAGGCAGCAAGGAAAGGTCCGTGATGGCAGGCAACCACTTTCTCCAGTGTTCTGAAGGGTCTAGGCGAGGTGTGGAAAGGTGTCTGTTCATCACCATATGAGGCTCTGTTGTTTCATGCAGCAGCCCTCATTGCATTTTTTGGGGCACTAAGGGTGAGCGAATTAGTTGTGCAGAGCAGGAGGGACAGATCGGGCAAGGCCTTGGAATTCCGGGACTTGACATGGGGGGACCGGCACCTCTGCCTGGTCATAAGGGGTTCTAAAACAGATCAGGCCAGGAAGGGCGCTGTGGTAACCTTAAAGGAATGTGCCGATGCAACCCTGTGCCCTGTGAGGGCGCTTAGGGCTTACACAGTTTATAGGGGCACGCACGCAGGTCCCCTATTCTGTCATTCGGATACATCTCCCCTCACTAAGTATCAATTCTGGACAATCACTAAGAAAGCCTTGTTGCGGCTGGGCCTTCGGGGAGTCAGTTTCGGTACGCATTCATTTCGTATAGGGGCAGCCTCCACCGCTGCGTGCATAGGCATGAAAGCAGATGACATCAGGAGGATCGGCAGGTGGAAGTCCTCGGCATTCCGGCGCTACGTTAGACCAATTGATCTGCCTTAACGCTTTGGTTTATTTCCAGATCGACCCGCTGCAAAGGGGAGGAAGAGAGTGCTGATCTGTGGCCACAGTTTCATCTTTTGGGCCGAGCGGCAGGCTCGCACAGGTCATATGGGCACGAACCTGGGGCTAGGCGATCGAGCATCCATACGCTGGCTCGGAAAGAGAGGTTTGCGGTGGGATGGCCTGCTTCCGTTGTTGTTTGGGGAGCGCGGTGAGCCTCCCCCCGATGTGCTGGTCATTCACCTGGGCGGTAATGACCTTGGACTGTTAAAGGGAAAGGCCTTGGTGATACAGGCCATCCACGACATGCGGCTCATACAGAACACATGGCCTCACACTTCGATAGTTTGGTCGGCTTTGGTTCAAAGGAGGGAGTGGGGTGGGGGTGCTCATCCCCGGCGCATAGAACGCGCACGCCAACTGGCAAATAGGGAGATTCGTCGCGCCCTCCAACAGGGCTTGGGTTATTACATTCCGCACGCTGATATTGTTTTCAGTAAACCGGAGCTGTATTGGCGTGACGGAGTACACTTGTCACCTGAGGGTAATCAGATTTTCTCACACGATCTGCAGAAGGGCCTGAACTTGATCCTGAAGGGATGGGGGGATAAGGACTAAGCGGACGCTTGTCCTTGTCCATGGCCGGCAAGGGGGGGGGCTTGAGGTTCGGCGTGTACCTATGGCACCCCCTTTTGGGGTGGAGGATAAATCCTATCCTTGGGGAGGGCCCCAGGGTCACCCCACTTGCTGCGCAGCGGGGGGTGGACTCGGGGCTCCCTTCCAGACAAGGGCTGGCCAAAAGTCATCTTGCACCTTCAGCTGTTGGCTTTGGGGCCCGGTATCTCGCTCAACGGGCTAGGGGGGATGGTCGTGAGTGGCCTCTTGCCCCTGGTCCGAAGGTGCTGTAAACCCCCCCCCCACTATTCTTCTCGGGCCAGAAACTCAAGTTTATGTTCAGGTTTAAGTTCAACCCTTGTTAATTAGGCATATTAATAAATTGCCCTAGTTCAACCCAAGCTCTGTCTGCGATCTCGTTATTTCGTGGGTAGGGCGGCAATATTTCTTTTCTTCTTGTTAACTAATTACAGGCAGAATAAAATGTTTTGAATACCTGCATAATATTATTTCTATTTCCAAATTCTTTAAATACTGATTAAAGACAGCTCATCACAGTGACCATTTCAAAATGAACTGGGTTTTTTTATGTTATTAGACTTAATATCTGTCCCTGTTCTTATGCTTTTTTCCCCACAGTAAAGTAGATCTATTTCAGACACTGTGGGCATAAAAACTGAAAAAAGAACTCCCCTTCTGCTCTCTCTCCTTTGAACTATAGGTAGTTCCAGAACTAATAACTTCTAGCAAATGGCTTAGTTTTACCCCAGCACAGTGGATATAAGGCTGCCCACTAATGTTGTGAGTTTTCCATGGAATCCACCACAGATCTGATTCAATATAATCTCTCTTCTCTCTCTACATTCACAAATCACTTCTTCCCATATAAAAACATGCATGTTTTGGATCTTGCAGTGATGTTCTTTTACAGGTTCCTTTTCCACAAAAACTTTATAAGATCAAAGGAAAAGATCTCCTTGCTGATGCTGTCCTATCTATGGAATTCATTCCTTCTCAGTTGGTGTCAGTATTACAGTCTTTCAAGTGTCAGCCTATTTATTTTCTCAGGCATTTTAAAGATTTCACATGGCTTCATGCATCATTTTTATTACTTTTGTTTTTATTATGATGCTTTACTGCTTTATTGAGTTATTTTTCTGGCACTTTTTAGTGTTTCCCACTTTTTTACATTAATTCACAATGGTCTACTGAATCATCCATTTAGCATTCTTCTAGCGAGGTTCCAATAAATTCTCCTTGTTGTGTACCTTCAGGATATTTCCTACTAATGGTGACCCTAAGCAAACCTATCAGTGGGTTTTCTGAGGCTGAGAGTGTGCAACACACCCAAAGTCACCCAGTGGTTTTCTATAGCTGAGCAAGAAACCAAACCCCAGTCTCCAAGGTTGTAGTCAAATACTCAAACCACTACTCCATGCTGGCTCTTTACCACCCATTTTTTGCTAACCTCATACTACTGTACCTTACAAGTCACATAACAGTAATACCTCCATTGTCATTTCAAATTTGTTGACCTCTAGGACCATGTTCCCAAGATTTCCAGACATCCTTGAAGGCAAGAGGGAGAAATCTATGATCCTCTATGCTTCTTCCATCTCCCTTTGCTGTTGGCTGTGTTGGCTAGGGCTGATAGCAGCTGCAGTCCAACTACATTTAGACTGCCACATATTCTTCATTACAGTTTGAGAGAATCTTTTCTCCTGTCCAGCTCTGGAGGAAGAGTGCATGAGATTTCACTCCTTCTTTATTTCCTATGATGAAACATTTGCATACACACAAACATATACACACAAAAACTCAATTTTTTTCATTAGGTAGAGGTGAGAACACAGGCATATAGTTCACTAGGGAAATGTGCTCATCTCCAGCTAGTTCAAAACCGTATTTGACAAGAGTGAATCACACAAATTCTGAAAAACTCACAAGAAATAAGCTCAGAAATCTATAGGTGCCTTCCTCAATTTCACTCCTTGTCTGGGTGTTTATTGATTTGCACTGCCCATATGGACAATGTGTAGTTGCATGTTTGTTTGCTTCTCCATAAAAGTAACTAAAAGAGAGAGGAATGGAGAGAGAGAAAGGGGGAAGAAGAAAGCAATGACAGTAATGTTGATAGTAGTTAAACGTAGGGAAAAGGCAGGCTATTAATTGATGTAGCTGATGTCTTGCTATATTTGGTGCCAAAGGCAAGAAGCAAAGAATGTATGTTTTCAAATGACAGGACTGATCGTAAGGCAATGAAGCTGATGAAAGCCCCTTTCCCATATATCTTATACTATGAAAAGATGCCCAGAAGTTGGGTAGATCTGGACAAGCCTTGTTTTTATTAGAAATAAAGTTTAAATTTTAATGTGTTCAGCCTTACATATTTAGAATGTGTTAAGTACCTGTACGCATTTAATATGTCAGTTTTTTTATATATACAAATAGCCACTGTATGTGGCAGGAAAAGGGCAGGACTGACCTTGCCATATTTGTTAATGTTTGTTGTAGCCCTGATTAAAATTGCTGCCATCTTGAAGTGGCTGTTTATCCCTAGTGAGAAATATCTAGCACCTATCTGCAATAAAATTGCCTCAGAAGCTGAGATTGAAACATCAAATGATGTTCCAGCACTGCCATAAAGAAATCCCTATCAGGATATTATCACAAGAATCTCTCCATGGCAGTGCTAGAAACAGTGCTTGTTAGAATATTACTACAAAGAGCCAGCAAAGTGTAGGAGGTTGCATGGTGGTCTAGGACTCTGGAAGACCAGGGTTCAAGTCTCTACTCGGCCATGGAAACCTGGTAGGTGACTTTGGGCAAGTCATATTCCTGAGAGGAAGGCAAAAACAAGCCCCTTCTGAACAAATCTTGCCAAGAAAACACTTTGATATGTTCACCTCAGAGTTGCCATAAATTGGAAACAACAAGTCCACAACCAGACAAATGAGGAGCTACAACATTCTCATCTTCCTACAAAATTCCTCACAATTTACTTCTCTAGTTAAACATGAGCAAGAGACAAACAACCCATTCAAAATGCATGTTTAAGGCTTCAATGCATTAGAATATATGTCTGTAGACGAATAAGAAGATAAGATTCTCTTCAGGTTTATTCTCTATTGACGTGAGAACAGCAATAACAATAAGAGGTTTTCAGGAAGACACTGCTTCATGTCTTTGTTAAACTCTGTGTAAACATGTGTTTTTAATAAAACTAATTATTTTACAAAGAAGCTACTTTAAAACATTCAAAAGTAAATACTATCAGCAATTAATCTTGATAACTATGTGTTTATAATAAAAGTTATAAATTTAGCTGCTGAAAAGAGATGCAAATAACCCCTAGAACTGAATGAGGTTCTGAATTGATTTGTCTGGTATGTAGTGCTGGGAATACTGGTAGTGTGATGGTTTTTCTCCCTTTAATTACCATGACAGTGGCAGTCATGGTCCCCACTCATAGCATGCCTTTTACTCCAGAGAGACGTAGAGAGTGAGAGTGGAAGCTTTTGTTCTAGCTGTGACAGAGCTTTACATTTAAGTGCATGTAGAGGAAGAAAGGTGGAGGGAGGGGGAAGAAGAAATAAAGCAGCACCCTTAGGATTGTTTTTTTTATTTTTGCATGAGCTTTCATGGACATAAACTCACTTTTTTGGTTTGTATCCAGAAAAGCTCACTCGAAAACAAAACCTGGTTAGGCTTAAAGGTGTGTTTCTCTTTTTCCTCTCCCACTTCCTTCTTCCTTTTTATGCTGCAAGAGACCAACACGGCTACTTCTATGAAAACAAGTATCCTCCCCCTGAACTGACTAAACCAAGTTTCTTTTACATCTCTCAAAAAATAATCAAAATGCCCATTCCAATGACCATATGAGAATGGAGATAGTGAGTGGGGATGGTCTTTTCATTTGAATTCTGTAGTACACTTTGACTGTGTACCACATTCTCAGACTTGTCTCTGATCTGTATTCTAAATCCCAAGATTTATGAGGAAAGGTAGCATCTACTGAAAAGAGGTGCAAATCCTCCATAATCCATCTGGATAGATTTTTTGCAGTGCTCATTTTGGATGGAAATAATATTTGAACATATTTGGAAAATTGTTGGATAAATGTGTTTTTGAGTGTTGAGAAACCCTTATGAGAATAATTATGGACTGACAAGATTGTTTGCAGTTTGAGATTTATTCTGTGCAAAATTCGCTCATGGTTGATTTGTACAGAAAATGACATTTTATGCACAGGAAATAGCATTTTCTGCAAAGGAAATAATATTCCTGCATAGAAATACTATCTTCTGTGCAGAAAATGCTGCTATCTTTAGAAAACAACCATGTATGTATTTTGCTCAGAATAAGTGAACAGGCTTCAAAATCTGTGTGATCTTCAAAGACTTTCTTGTAGTAAGAAGGAAATTGTTAAAATTACTTGTTGCTTCCTTTGAGAAGAAAGTTAGTGCAGAATTACATTAGTGCTCACCTTCTCAACAATTTCCCCACACCTACTATAAAAACTTTTGTAACGTACAGAAATTTAGAAATCAGATGTCACAGAATTTGCCACAATTTGTTTTACATTCTTCCTAGTCCTTTGAAAATAGGTGTAAGGAATACATTAATTTTGAATGTGATAAGTGGGACTGTTTTGTGTCCCATTATGAACATGTACATCAACTGCACTCTTACATCTTAGTCATCCAAGAAATATACTACTTTGTTATACATGGTACACATTTTATGGCTTCTTTAAAAAGCAGTATGTTGCAGTCTTTCTGTTATCCTCACTAAAAATAGGTCTAAGGGTCAAGCTAGTCTACAAAGTAGGTTCAAGTCTTCAAACTTGAAAAGCAGAACTGTGTGGTTAATGTATACACAAAATCTGAATCCAGTGGCTCTATCTTCAATTATTCTAATGCAGTGCTAGTTCAGCCACTGATGCTCAAAGGAGACAACAGTAGACTGGGTGGACCAATGGTATAAAATATTTCTATACTGTGTTGTCTCTTAGTCATCCAAAAATCAACTATGCTGGGTTTGATGCCATTTTAACTGTCATGGCTCCAACCTAGGGATGTGAATATTTATTTCATTCTTTTATGCTAGAATGATAAAAAAAGTTCCAAAGTTTTCTCCCCACTGGGCAAGGTGACCAAATCCATTTTTCAATTATTATTTTGTATTTCAGAACTTTTTTCTGAACATTTTGCAAGGTTTTTTTAATTTTTGCAAAACTTTTGCTGTTGTTACTACTGATAGAAAAAGTATTTTTTTCCTCTCCTGCAGGGATGTAATTCTTCATTAATTCAATCTCAAAGAAAGCAATTTTCTTTCTGTTGCAAGAAAATCTTTGAAAACTGTGCTGTTTTGGAAGACTATTTGCAGTTTGGGAATAATTAAGAGCAAAACCTATGCAAGAAATAGCACATATTGCTTTGAAAATAATACTTATGCAGCAAAATTTATTTTCTAGGTAAGGAATGATTTTCTTCCACAAAAAATGCCATTTTCTGCACATGTGTCATGGGTGAATCAGAAAGATTCTTGTCAATCCAGGATCCTCTTCACCAGGCTTTCCTAACACTTGAGAATCATGGTTTTTGTCCATTTTCTGAACATTTTTGAGTAGTCTTTCCATTTCCCAGTTTTTAAAGTCTCAAAATGCCAAGACAACCATTCTCACCAAAGAGAACTGTTTCAAATATTCTCTACATCGCTATTCCATCCTAAGGAATTTTGGGATTTGTAGTTTAGTGAGGTTTGTAGAATTCTCTTCTTGAAAACGTCAGTGCTCTCCTCTAAAATACGGTTCCTAAAGCACATGAGAAAGCATTTGAGGGTTAAACCTGACTTTCAACTGTAGTTCAAATGAGTGTGAGCTCTCTAAGCAGAGAATTCTAAGTGCTTACCTACAAAGCCTATGATTTCATAGTATGCGAGTTAAAGTGCCATAAGAATTAAAGTGATATCAAATTGCTATAACTGTGTAACAACGACGCACCTTAAAGACCTTAAAGATTCAGCTTTTTGTGCCACTGCAGCTGTGAAACTACAACAGGCACTCTCAATACCCATTCACTAATTTATTTCAGCAAGGGCTGAGTTTCACTACATGGAAGCCAGCCACTTCATGCTCTCATCATTACTTTGTCTCTTCTGCCTCACTATGCATCTGGCACAGGACATTAAAATCATTAGACTGTAGATCAACATGAATGACATTGTGCATATTCTCCATTTAGTAAATGGAAATAAGCCCAACGACACAATTCCAGGAGATGGCAGGGCATATATGGGGAGTATATGCGCATACAAGCACAAAAAAATAAAAAAATAAAAAAATACAAAGAGACAGCAAAAACCAAAATGAAATGGAAATGTAATGCAACAAAAATAGCACTAGTATGAATAATCTCTTAAACAGTCCTGTGAAATCTATATAAAACTGCAGATAGGGAAACCTCTTACATTAAATTTAATGATTGTATTTGATCTACATTTTCAGTTGTTTAATCTAAGGGCTTATAGAACCCTAACCTCAAAGGAATTTCTCTGGGCAAAAGACTACCTTATGTGAATCAATTAACACAATCTGTTCTCATTTTCCTAATTCTTAAAGCAAAATACTCAGACTTGCCATGTAGGCAACTGTCATGATACACAGCAAAATCTGAACGATTTGCCTTATACATCCTCATGTCTTGGAAAACTTCTGGATTCAGAATCTGATAAGAAGAAAATGTTGATCTCATATATGTTATTTTCTCAATTTCTCTCTCTCTCTCTCTGTCACTGATTCTATAACTTACAAATTCCCTTATTTGTACATTACAATTATGCTAGAATGCTAGGAGAAACAACACTTCCAGTGCTAAAACCAGCATCCCAAATGACAATCTATTTGGCCAACTATAACTCCAACTTACAGCCTACTCACATGGCTAAGGTGGGCAAAGTGTGGCTATACAATCACATGCAGTCTCAGTATCCATCTGAACTCCTCTAGACTGTCCATTGTCATGCAAAAACAGCAAACCACATGTCCTAGAAGCCTCCAGCAGCAGTGATTCACAGTTGGATGGGCCACCATGCCCCTTCCACATTATTTAACATCATAAATACCCATTCTGAAAACCAGATGTGAAGTTCTTGCTATGTCCAGGTTTGTTTTGCTTTGTTTCCATGTAGTTATCACTGTTACTGTGGCTGTTGTTGCAGTAGTCCCTAGATGGTCCCAGGGCAGAAAATTGGCATTTGAGCATACCAAAGTTGCTCCCCCCTGTCATGGCCTGTGTCTCCACAACATTTCTCATCAGTTGCACTCTCCTGTGTAAGCCCACTTTTCCAGGTCAAGATTTACAAAAACAGAGCTTAAATGAATTCAGATGAAACTGAGCAACACTGAACATTAGGATATATCTCTTAATGCAGAAATTTTGTATACAACCGAAGGTGAATTGGAAAAGCCCATGCTTAACTGAATGCTGGAATTACTGAATAAATTCACAAACTGAGCTGCACTAGTCTCTTCCATTATTAATATGTCTGAGGCAGCGTTACTGCTACTCTTCTTCACAAAGTGTGGGAGAGGAAGTGTCACACAAACTCAGTCTTGGCTTAAATTAAGTCAGTCTATTCAACTGAGTCACATATTCACGCAAAGAAAAATCACACAGCCCATTTTCCTGAGCACAACCTTGGTTCCATTCAGGCTTGGAATAAATGTCACCAGGAGAAGCTGGAAATGATTAGGCAAGGAGAATGGCCTAATGAGCTGTGCTTTTCTCCACAGGAATCCGCCCACTCACACCAACTACATATTTCAGCTAGCCTGTTTTAAAAGTGACACCTGCAGTCTCCTTATTCTCCTTCAGTACTCCTATAATTCTCTTGTCATTCAACAGTTGAACTTCCCCTCTAGCTAGACTAAACAAATTAATGGAGAATGGGGCTATCAATGGCTATCACCAAGATGGATATATGTTCCCTCCAGCACCAGAAGCAGTATGTCAGTATATACAGAACAATATGCCAGTATATACAGTATATCAGTATATATTGAGGTTCTTTCTGTACCTCTGTATATCAGTTGACAAGAAGAATGAGTGGGAGGGTACTGTTGCACTCATGACCTCTGTGTGGCCTTCACATTGGTGACCAACTGACCACTGTTTAAACCAAATTCTGACTAGAGAAGCTTTTGGCTCGATCCTCCACAGCTGTTCTTGTGTTCTTACACAATATGTGCATTTTCAGACTCACAGTAGAGAAATCAGCAAGTATAGATGCTACCTGCACAGATCCTACAAAATTAATATAGGACTTCAGATTGAAGGAATCCACTTTGGGTTTTGGATTTTTTTTTTTTTTTAATAGAGTCCTGAAGACTACCAACTGTTGACTCACACAATGGACATGCTTAGCACTAAATAATTCTGGACCCAGGAATTTATTAGGATTCTGCAGCCAGGATCACCACTGTAATCATAGACCTTCGATACAAAAATCCACCGTGCATTAACAATTTACTCCATTCCAGCAACATAATTTATGCTGGATGGCAAGAGATACCTTGATGCTACTTCAGTTGAACAACTGACAGTCAAAAATATTTGCCAGTCTCCTGTCCATTCCTGAGCCTACTCATACCACCAAGACTTTTACAAATGCAGATGGCCAAGAATTTCACACAAATACAAGATTGGCCCAAGACATTTTGTTGTCTAAGATGGTGGTCCCTCCCTCATTCTACATAAAGAAGCTGGGTGGACTGCCAGATGAATTTTAATTCAATATTGGCAATAGAATAGATTTTTTCAGTATACTTGATGGAAGCCTGGGAATGAGGACAGACTGTGTGGCATGCACATTGTGTCCTCCGGATAAGGAAAATGTCTGAGAGATTCAGGAAGAACTGTCAGGGGGATTCTGACCATGTCTCATCCAGTATCTGAATTGACTGCCTCTGCCTAATGGTAAATCTGGCCCTGCATCATAAACTCATCACAACCTCCCCTTCCTATGTTCTTTGTCACTTTCTAATTTAACACATACAGCACGGATTCAACACAGTTTAAAATGTAGTTTTCTCCTTTGACAGTGGGTCTCATTCTAACCTCATTTGTACCCAACTGTACACATATTCCTTTCACAGTCATACACGTACAACCTAATTTTAGCTGAGTTTATTCTGAATAACCCTAGAGCATGATCTCTGCCTCTTTGCTTCATCGCATTCATTTTTGATGCAATATTAAGCCACTGGGGTGACATTTACCCTTTGTTTGTGTGTGACAAGCAGTTCTTCTGAATGCGTTACCACCTGGCCAGAACCAAGATTTGCCATATCTAGGACAAAAAATGACAGATGGTGCTCACCACAAGCAAGATAAGCAAGTTTCCTTCTCACATATAACATCAGGAGAGCAGAAACTAAACTTCAAAAGTGCATTATTCAATTTGCAATAAGAATGTAGTTCATTAGAAAGCACGATTGCTACCTGTCAGCATATACAAGGTACTCAACAAAATATGATAGTTATTTCTTATACAGTCACATCTTGTTCATTTCCATAGGATATTCTGTAAGAGAAGATCAGTGGAATTATACTTACTGGCTTTTATTTTATTTGAATTTGCCAGATTTCAATTTAAGAAGCAGACCTGGAATTCTCTCAAAAAAGCACAAGACTTAATATGCTATGTTCATTAAAAACTTAACCAGTTCCTAATACTCACAATGCCTTAATATCAATATCAATGCTTTAATATCAATAATTTATAACAATATTTAGTTCAATCAAAGATATATCCAATCGTCTTCTGTAATTATTTAGAAAAGCCTCCAGAGCTCAGGACAATTGAGATATTTATGCCTTTAGCACCAAGAATGTAATCATAAAATCATGGGCCATTTAGGACAATCCTCAGTACAGGATCTTGAGCTAAAGCATCCCCAGCCAGTTGCTGCCCAGCCTCTTTTTGAAGATTTCCAGAGAAGGAGACCCTACCACCTCTCTAGGCAATTGGTTCCATTCCTGAACTGCAATACGTAGCTCTGGGCAATCTCACTACTGTTGCTGTCACCACTACCCATTATAAGGATAAAGACCAAATAACCCCTCCAAAGGCAAGCATTAAAAGGAAGGGTGTGAGAAGGTTCAGAGGGCAGGCTAGGTCCAAGTTCTGCTGCACATTGCAACCAAGCACCCCCTTCTCCATAAAGGGAGATCTATGCAAATACCAGTATATCTGCATAGGGTTCCTCCATGACCATGATTATGCCAAGATTCCCACCACACACACTTCCATGGATGATACATACATTTTTATGCATATAAAGGCCCTTCATAACCAAGCCAAACACAGGGAGAACAGGAGGCTTCTCTGAAGCATACATTAGTGGTGGGTCAAACCCA
Source organism: Ctenosaura bakeri (assembly GCA_948474755.1). Taxonomy (NCBI): domain Eukaryota; kingdom Metazoa; phylum Chordata; class Lepidosauria; order Squamata; family Iguanidae; genus Ctenosaura; species Ctenosaura bakeri. The sequence continues at coordinate 861,335 of CAOLHI010000311.1, forward strand.
CACAGCTTCATGGTCTAACTTTACATAGTCTGTCAATGCATGGGAGTATTCTAGAATGGATGAGGGGACTCTATCCTGAAAGCCTAATTTGGCTTATTGTTTTCCCAAATCAAGCCCAAGAAAGTTCCCTTGCCTGCTTTGGTCAGACCCCACAGGGAATATTGTGTCCAGTTCTGGGCACCACAGTTCAGAAATGATGTTGATAAGCTGGAACATATCCAGAGGAGTGCAACCAAAATGGTAGAAGTCCTGGAAACCATGCTCTATAAGGACCACCTTAGGGAGGTGGGCATGTTTAGCCTGGAGAAGAGAAGGGTAAGAGGTGACATGGTAGTTATGTTTGAATAGTTGAAGGGATGTCATATGGAAAATGGAGCAAGTCTACTTTCTGCTGCTAGGACATGGAACAATGGCTTCAAACTTCAGGAAAAGAGAATATCTAAACATTAGGAAGAACTTCCTGATGGAAAGAGCAGATTAATAGGGAATAAACTGCCTTGGAGTGTGATGGAGTCTCCTTCTGTGGAGGTTTTTAAACAGAGGCTAAATGGCCAGCTGTCAGGAATGCCTTGATTGTGTACTCCTGCATGGCAGGGGGTTGGACTTGATGACCCTTGCAGTCTCTTCTAGCTCTATGATTCTATGATTCCTTTTACCCCTTCCCTGAAGTCTCACTCTCTCAGAAATGAGACAGAATGAGAGACAAGGCAATAAAAGACAGTGTCAAAGCTGGGAACCTCCCACATGGTAACCTAAATCTAGAATTCTTTGTTTTTCCCCCATGGTGAAGGGGTGCAAAGTATACTCAATGCATTAAGAAATGGCTGAGTCCTAAGGGTGACACTAAACCAGCTCCCAAAGCACCATCAGAGGATCAACTACACATTAACTGGTATGCATACTCCCTGCAATTAACACATTTTAATTCCCACAGTGGAGTTTCCCCAGAGCTATGTCCCATAGTAATCTGCCTTGCAAATTAAGTTTGTGTTTACCATCCAACAACTAATCACAAAAATAAAGCATGCTGAATGCAATCTGCATAAGTGAATAAAATCACATCCTATGGCAAACATATATCTTTCACCACTTGAGGAAAACACCTCTGCTCAAAACATGCTAAACTTACAGTCTAGTTTACCCTTAGTGTGCCTGGCTTTGTCCTCTTCCCCATACAAGGAAGGGAAGGGGGAGATCAAAGCACACTCAGCAAGCACTTTGCAAATTTGTCTTGCTCCTCCCTCATCTTCCCCTGTTCATTGCCTCTCTTTATGCGAGACATAGGTTCATAGCAAAACTAAGCATTTTTCCTCCTATTTATTTATTTCTTTTATCCAGAGAAGTGGGCAAAATACTTTCATTCTACACTCAAAATCATTGCTGCAAATCTGTTTCTTTTGTTTAAAAAAGGAAAGGGACAGGGGAATTGCAAAAGAGAGGTGGGGACAGATAATGCATGGATATCATATTAAAGGAAGACACAAATGGCAGCCATATTTTGATGAATCCACAGGCAAAATATAGATGTTGGAGGGTTTTTTCCAGAGCACAGTAATTTGTTCGAAAATTGCTTTTCCTTCTCCTTACCATTTTTAAATTTCTGGTAATTTTAAACATGTTTAAAAAGAGGCAATAAAAATCAATCTGATGTGTTTTCTGAAAGTTACCTTTAGTTGTCTTACTCCGCCAGTAGTTGGATCAATGTACCTAATCAACACTGATGTACAGGTCATAACTGTTGCATTCCTTCTCAATTGGCTGTGAAATATTTAAGACTGTGTAATAAAATTAAAGAGTATGATACAGTCTTCTATGAGCACTAGACAAACGGACCGATCTGCCCAGAGACATAATGGAAATTTGACTCTTGCTCTCTCTGCTTAGCTTGTACACCAGGGTTTTCCAAATGGTGTGCCACAACACGATAGTGTGTAGCCTGAAGTATGTAGGTGTGTCACCTACAATCTTGGAAATGTATGTTACTATTTATAAATCATATATTTTTAAAAACATATGAAAGGTTTCCATGAGATATGTTGTGTCCCCATACATTTTGTTATTACAATTCATGTATGTGTCTGTATCTCTTATAAGGGGTTAGTTTAACCTCCAGTAAAACTGAGTTACTGTGTTGCGAAATGATGCATATCTAAAAAAAATGTGTCAACAACATGAAAAGTTTGGAAAGCTCTGGTGTACACAGAACAGAGCATCAGGAAAAAACGGGAGACTCCTATATGAGCCTTCCATATCCCCTTCCAGCCTTCCCTCTAACCTCATTACAGGCTGCTGGACTCCATATTGTAGACTATAGTTGAATGGGGATCACCCTCCTCAAGTAATTAAAACAGAACCCAGTATTATCTGTATCCTAACTTTTACAGGTTTCCCCAAAAATATGAAGTTTAAATTGTATTTGCCACCCATGCAGGCTTCATAAGTAACAACAGCCTGTTAGGATGCAGGGCTGAGAAACAAACTTCGTGTTTTGAAAGATAGGACCACTTTAGAATACAGACAAGGGTCTTATGGTTGAATTCTCTCCCATGGCAATAATGTTTACAAGAACATGGGGGACATTTTCCTATGAATGGGAACAAGAAAAGTCCACTGGGGTCTGCCACTCACTGTGGGTGGAATTAACTATGGTGGGTAAAGTTTACAGCACTCCAGGAACATAGAGCTTTTTCAGTCTTCGTGTTCCATTCCAGCTGTTCTCTAATTCTTGCATACAGACAAAACAGGGAAAAAAAATACCAGTGGGGTGGTGTAGAGACCCACAGCGTCTAGAGAACTAGATGATGCTGAGAGCTGCATGACATTAGGTGAAGGGCTACAAAGAAACATAGGAACACAGGTTCTAGACTCCTTTTCTACACAGAGAGACTTAATTTATTGACAAAAAGAATTCTAGGCAAGCTTCCATGTGACATGCTAGTTTGCTATATACAATTTTTTAACATGAAATAGCATTCCAATATGTAATTACTCAGCTGTATGCTAAAACGGTACAGCCTTTCTTACCTATATTCCCAGTGATGTGTATGTATAATTCATACATGTACACATAATTCATACATTGCCATCCGCCCTTCCCACACACACACAAAAAACCTGGGCCCAGGGATCCATGTTCTGCCTCAGGATACTACAGAGGCTGCACAGATTGAACAAAATACAAACAAAAACACATTACCACAAATGACCAGAAGTCCATTGCTGGCCTTGAAAAATAGAGGTGGTGGTGGTAATATTTTAAAATATTGATATGCATGTGTGTGTGTGCACAAACACACAAATAAATGCACACACATACACCACAGACATATGCAATATCACAAGGAAGAGCAAGTATATGTAAGTTTGTCTTGACCCAGAGTTTTGGATATGCCTTGGGCATATATTGAGCAAAAATAGATATGTGAATAGAGGAGCTATTGAGTCTAGAGTGAGATGGAAAGGAAAAAGGAACTACAAGTAAAGTATGAACTAGGAGATTAGGAAAATCTGGAGTCTGTGTTGAAAATCTGAGGTGGCTTCAGGATCACTGCCAGAAAGCAATTATAAGCAAGCCTCACATCAAAAAGACAAACATAGTTATCTAATGCAAGGAGCAAGACAAGTAATAGTGCCTAACCAATGGGAATCTGAAATTCTTGAAGCAACCAAATGCATTTATTAGCTTCTGAAGGAAGGGATATGTAAAGGTGCCCATTATGTTATATGTGGTTTTCTCCTGCCAGAAAGGCTCCGCTGCCAATAGTCTCCTTCCAATGTAAGTCTTGCCTATTTTATATTTTTTGTTAACATAGAATGGCATCTTTTCTTTACTCTGTTTTAATGCTCTTAAAAGCTATAGTCAAATGACTTATTCATTTCATTTGATGACCTGGAAATCAGATCCAGGGGATCCAACAATAACATGGCAAGTTGTGGGGGAGGATCGGTAAGTTCTTCTTGAATAATACTCGGAATACTGAGAATATCTAGCGATGTTTTAAACACAAGATTCATGCCACCGCCTCCTATTTTCCCTCTTCTTGGTTTGGAATTAAACAGGATTACTAATTGCCTCTCTGTTATTTCCTGTGGAGGCACTTTTATTTCAGCAGGCCCTGTAAATGCAACTCTTCTGTAGCCTAGCCACTCTCAAAATAAAGAAAGAAGTTATAGGGGAGACCAGAGAGTGGGATTCCTCTGTTGCATTCTAATATGGAAAGGAAAAAAAAAAAATCAATATTTTTTTAAAATGGTAATTTAGAAGATACAGTTGCCATAACAACTACTGTAATTCTTTTGACACATTTTAATTGCTATCAACATTGACCAAAAATACTAGTAATTGTACTGTGGAAGGGAAGATACAATGTTCCAATTGCCATCAATATAGGAAATTATAAGTAGAGACCAGTGTTCTCTTGTTTCCTTTTCTCCTACGTCACAGTTTTATCCTGTGGCTTCTCTAAGGAGCTTGAACCTATATCCAGGGCTTCCCTCTTTTATCTCCAAACCAGCCCAATAAATGTGGTTAAGCTGGGGGAAAATGACAGAACCAGATATGCTCAAAGAGTGTCACTACTGAACAGGTATTTCAAACCCAGTCTATCCAGGCACAGCCTGACAACTTAAACCATCGCACCACAATGAGA